>JBBPBX010101493.1:0-12185 GCA_038048925.1 Garcialebias charrua
GCGACACCACCACCTCTTTTATTATTTCTGTTCATATGATATAAATCATACCCCTCGATGTGAATATTACTAGTGTTATCATCATTAAGCCATGTCTCTGACAACGCTATTATCGTAAAAGTTCTATTTAATTGTTTTAAGTAATCTGTTATTTTGGATATGTTTGCATTTATACTTCTGCTATTAAAGTGAATAATGGAGAGAACTCCATTTGATATATTGATGTCATTAAACTGCTCTTCATTATAATATTCGCTATCATTTATTACAGGAAAAAAATTTGCATCAATCACATTTTCAACATTATATATTTTAGGTTCTGAGTCTTCGTATGTTGTCATGTTCTAATGTATTTGTTCATTTCACCGTATATTTTATCCATTTTGATTGTGAGTTGTTTCATTGATTTGTAATTTTTCATCTCTTGAATTCATCCAGATCCGTCAGCTCTTTTATCATTTTAGGCTGAGACCCTTCCTTTGCTTTGATAAAGACGTATCCATTTCTAGTCCATGTTGATGCTATTTTTTTTTCTTTGTTTTTTAACCACCTTGCTTCTTTTGCAATTTTTCCATTTTTTTTGGTAAGATGTTCATTTATGTAAACGTCTGATCCCCTCAGATTTGTTCTCTTTTGCATAACATAGTTTTTAGTATTCCTGCCAATGAACTTAACGACCACTGACGGTTTGAATCTTGATGAATTACTGGGCAGGGTGTGACAGAATGAAATGTCCTCATAGCTTATGTTAATGTTCTTTTCCTGTAAGAAATTAACTACAAGTTCCTCCAGAGTCCCTTGTTCTTCCTGAGATTCATACTCATTTGGATCATTGTTTTTAGGAGCTCTTTGATGTGTCCGACAGTTACTAACATCAAGTCCTGAGATGACCACGTTGTCTTGCTTTGTAAATTGTTCTAAATCCTCTATTTTTTGTTCTAAATCAGCAATTATCTTGTCTTTGTTAGTTACCAGCTCTTTCAGTTCTCTTATTTCTTTAACCAGCTTGTCCTGGGAAACCATCTTTGCTGTTAAACTTTCTATTTGTCCACTCATAAAGTTGAGTGATTCTTTAAATTCTTGCATTTCTGAGTTGTTTCTCTCCGAGTCTGGTGACTTCTGTCCTCTATTTTTCATATTTACAGAGACTGGTGACTTTGGTCCTTTACCTCTTGTCATACTTACAGAGTTTGTGATCTAGTGGTAGCAGGACTTTGGTTTATTCACTGAACCACGTGGCCATTCCACGAGGCTCACAGGCCTAAAGATGATTGGTGTGGCCCAGCAGTGCAGCACCCAAATTAGCAGTTATTAGTTCAGAACTCACAGTTTCAGCAGCCTGCAGCAATCAGATCCACCATCCGAAGAGGTCCACTCACTAGATCAGACGCAGTCCAGCCAGCACCGCACTCAGCTCCAGTGGCTCCAGGCCCAGCTCCGACCCCCACCAGAACCGATGCAGCCTAGTTAGCACAGCACGTAGCTCCAGGCCCAGCTCTGAAGCCCGCTCAGCCCCAAGCGGCGGTCCCCCGGCTCTCCCACGGCGATCCGTCCAGCTCGAAACTCCAGCCCGTGGTCCTCCGGTTCTCCCACGACTCTCAGGCGGCGTTCACGTTCGGCCCACTCGCGGTGCCTGGCCCCGGCTCTCTCACGGCTCCCAGCCCAGCTCGAACTCCAGCCCGCGGTCCTCCGGTTCTCCCACGACTCTCAGGCGGCGTTCACGTTCGGCCCACTCGCGGTGCCTGGCCCCGGCTCTCTCACAGCTCCCAGCCCAGCTCGAACTCCAGGCCGCGGTCCTCCGGCTCTCCTACGGCGCTCCAGGCGGCGTACACGGCGCTCGGCTCACTCGTGGTGCCCGGCCCAGCTTAAAGTTCCAGGCGGCGTACACCACGCTTGGCCCACCACCGCGCTACCACTGTAGCGTGTTTTGTTGTGTTCTTTCACTGCAACAAAGCACCCCAGCGTGCCGGCCCGCTTTTCTTCGTAATAACCAGCGTATTCTCCGGTTTATTTGTTTACGAAGCCTGCAACTACAGCACCCGGTTACGGTGAGCTAGCTCGGTTAGCTTTGATTAGCCCGGTTTGTAGCTACGCTAGGCTAACTCTCGGCAAAACTCACGGACACGTTGGCTTGTAGATTCATAATTCTGGATCGCAAGTTCCAGTCCAATTTCCGCAGCTTTTTCAACGCTCCTCTCTGTACATCTCTGCACATCCAGCGCAAAAAAGCTCTCCGAATACTCCTTTTGGAGGTAATACTGGCAGGAGCCCGACTAAACACGTCCACTCTGTTCAGCCGCCACTAAAATTGTTAAAATTGTTAATGAAATCATTTGAATACATTAACGAAATCATTTAAATACATTAATGAAATCATTTAAATACATTAATGAAATCATCTGTGATTGGTTTGTCTCCTCACACAGCAAAGCTGAAGGACACATCAGCTTCTCTGTGGTTCTTCAGCTCATATTCATGCACTATACAGTACACGTTTAAGGTTCTGTTGCCTAACGCCTACCTTGATGCAGTACCTGATGTTGCCAGTTGAAGTAAGGCACAACAACTACAGTACTTTATTTTAATGTTTTTTTTTTTAAAGTTTCCTTAAAGGTTCAGTATGCAGTTTCTGTAGAACTGCAGCAGTTAGAAATATTTTCAACAGGCAAAGCATTCTGATCCCTCCCCCTCAGAGCCATATGTGGCTCTGCCCCCTTGTGGTCTGTTGAATTTCAAATTCAAGCTCTGTTTTTATTGGCTGATTCAAATTCAAGCTCTGTTTTTATTGGCTGGTTACAAACTCTGTTTTTATTGGCTGGAAAATGGCGGGTCACCTTTTCTTTTTAGAAATGCTTATTTACCACCTGGAGAAGCAAGGGGACAATATTTTTTTTAATTTTTTTTCAGAGATTACCTGGCTAACATCAGTCTGTCAGGAGGTAGTGACAGAGTGAAGAAATATGTTCATAAAAAAAGCTACATACTGCAGCTTTAAGTGCCTAAATCTTTTTAAACAGTGTTAAATGGCAGCACATTGTAAATGTTGTTGTTGTTGAGGATGGATTATATTTATAAGCTAGAGTTTTAATCCTTTGAGTTTTTCTCTTAAGGTGCTGGAGCCATCTCCTTTTTCGTTTGTTTTAATTTATGACAAGCACTTTGTTTGGAATATATATATATATACTGTATATATATTTAATAAAATAATTTGTTAAAAATTGTGAGTATTTCATTATTGGGTCAATTTTGAGGGCATATTTCCCAGATTATGAGCTGAGTAATATAGAAAATTTTAAGTTTATTTCAAGCCGTATTTGAGTTGAAAATTATAAAAAATTTGAGTGTATTTCAAGTATATATGAGCTGAAAATATTGAAAATTTTATGTGAAGTACTCCCTAATTATAAGTTGAGAAAAATCAAAATTTATAAGTTAATGTTGAGATAATTTAAGACAACTGCACATGCAATTTTTAGTTTGTGTAAACTTAAAATTTTTAAAAACATCACTCAATTTTTATTATGTAATCTGTTACAAAAAAAGTTTTGAGTTCTGTGAACTTATTAGGGTTTACAGTGTACTTTCATATTATCTGGAAATATTCCTGTTGAAAATGATAAATTACATATGTATGTAAACGGCTCAATAATATGGCTCATTATGTACTTTACAAACATCATATCCATGTCCACCCAGTCTTTTGATCTCTTGTCTGTAAGATTTTTTACTACATTCATTATTTCCTCTTTGTTAGTTCCATTTAGAAAAATACTATTTGCACAACCTGTAATTGAATGGATCACATTATTATCTACCTTTGGTATTTTAGCTGCAAGGCTTGATCCAACATTCACAAAATATTGATTAAATCCATTTACAATTTCATTTTCATCATGAACTTCATCGTTGTCTTTTACAAAATATTTTGAAATACCAGTTTTTGCTTTATGATTCTTCAGAACACTATTCATTACTCGCCATGTTGCTTTCATATCACCAGTGGTGGGCAACGCTAATCAAAAAATTAGTTCCACAATTTCTAAAACGCTTATTAATTTTTTTAGGTCCACAATTTCAAAAGCACAAATGTCTTATGAAAATTAGGGGAAGCTAATCTAATCCGCTATTTATATTCGACAATTGGTAGCCGGCAGCGTTATGCAATATTTGCACTACATTGCCAACTGAAAAGTAACTAAAATGATCCTAAAAGGATGAAATTACAAAAATCAAAGGATTTATTTAATACTTTACGTACATATATTCTATTCGGCCACAAAATTAACAAAAAAGAGAATGATCTTTTAATCCCTAAAACCACTTTTAAATCTCAAATACACGGGTGTGTCGCCACCGCATTTATACATAAAAGTAACCCAAATACATAAAACTAACGACTCACCGTCGAGTGGTTGACACAAAACACACAATAAAATCCTCCGGCCGCGTTAATTTGGCTTGAAACAGCGGGGTTCTCTGCGGATTTATCCATTAGTAACCCAGCACAACCAGCTGGACACAGAGTTAGCGTCCAGTTCACCTCTGACCCGGAAGATGTCAACAGATTTAATGAAAAGTAACTAAAATACATAAAACTAACGACTCACCGTCGAGTGGTCGACACAAAACACACAATAAAATCCTCCGGCCGCGTTAATTTGGCTTGAAACAGCGGGGTTCTCTGCGGATTTATCCAAGTACCCAGCACAACCAGCTAGCCATAAACGTTAGCACCGAGTTCACCTCTGACCCGGAAGATGTCAAGATGGAATAGTCCATTTTTTAGTAGGGGGATACAGAAATCGACCGGTTTTTGTATTGCGTTTTTAATGATCGTTTTCATCGTAACTATAATTATTTTTATGTTAAATGTACATTAACAAGCAGGATCAATGTTAGGGATGTAGGTGACTGGCCGGGGCGCGGCGCTGCTGATTGGGATCCCCAGGCAACGGCATCATTTGCTTACATGGTAGATCCGAGTCTGTTCTCCGCTCTGCTCCCTCCCCCTCCAACCCTCCCTCCTCTCTGCTCTTTACGGTGGGGAAAAAGGTAAAACAAGCAGCTACGGAGCCAGCATAAGAGCTTGTAAATAAGTTTATTGGTTTTTACTGATAGATAATTAGTTATTAGCGGTACTGCATTTTAAATAAAAATAGCACAAATCCGCTTATGAATTATAAAAGTTAGTCAAACCACAAAAACGCTGACAAAAAGTTTAGGTCCACTGTAAGCGGATTAGCGCATTAGCGCTCCCTAGCGGTCTGTGCCCACCACTGCATATCACCATTACTTTTATCTAATAATTTACTAGAATATTCTTTCTTATGTTTCCTTATAATCCCCACTAATTTATTTTTATACTTTTTGGATTTTTCTTCAGCGCTCTGACTTCGCAATTTCAAGAAACATGAATACAAATAGTTCTTTTTTTTTTTACAAGCATTTCTCAACCCTTTTGTCATCCATGGTTGGTCAACCATATTTCTCTTTGTGTAATTTGTTTGCACACAATTTTTTTCATACAGAGCTTCCAAGATATTCATAAACTCATCATATGATCTGTTCACATCATCAACATACACTTCATTCCAGTCTTGTTTATCTAGATCAGGGGTGTCAAAGTCAAATACAGTACACCAAGGGCCAAAAAAAAATTTGATTCAAGCCAAGGGCCGGACTGGTTCAATGTTCATATTGAAATGATTTCACATAGCCTATTGAACCAAGACCTAACAGACTATCTATTTTTTAAGGATTAAATTAATAAAACAATATTTTCTTATGGATCTGTCAGTAATTTCAAGTGAAAACATTTTTCAACACAGGCAAACAGCAAAAAATTAAATTGTTTTAAAAAATATATATATATGTTTCTTAATATCAAGATAAATACATAAATAAAAGTGCATGCATTATAAACTGAAAATGCATTATTGTAAAGCTCTATGATCCTACTGATCACCGCTTTCAAATGGGAAAATAAGGAAATAAATCAAATCAGTTGTATTTCTCATGGCTCTGTCCCCGAGTCCATTCAACTGAAAATATAAATAAATAAAATACAATAAAATAAAATACATAAATCTATGGCACACAGCCAAAACAATACTTGCGTACCACCGGGATCTATTCTAGGGCCAGTCCTCTTCTCTCTTTACATGCTGCCATTAGGATCAATCATTGCACGTCATAACCTGTCTTTTCACATGTATGCAGACGATTTACAAATCTATCTGCCAGTCACTCCCAACCCCTCACCCAGTTCAAACACTCTTGTCAACTGCTTAAATGACATTAAGCACTGGCTCTCTCAAAACTTCCTCCACCTAAACACAGATAAAACTGAATGCATTTTATTTAGTGCACCTGGTGACACCAGCAACATCCTTCCCAGTCCCAGTGTTGGTTTCCCCCTCCCCCACTTCAACCCGGTGGTCAGAAATCTTGGAGTGCAGCTTGACTCCAACTTAAAGTTTGATAAACAGATCAGTTCTGTTGTCAAGACCAGCTTCTTTCAGCTCCGACTGCTCTCCAAAGTCAAGTCATTTCTCAGCCGTGGTGATCTGGAGAAGGCCATCCATGCCTTTGTGACCTCCAGACTTGACTATTGTAATGCTTTGTATGTTGGTATTAATCAATCCTCCATCTCCCGTTTACAGCTTGTACAGAACTCTGCCGCGCGCTTTTTGACCAACACACGAAAATATGAACACATCACTCCTGTCCTGTCCTCTCTACACTGGCTCCCGGTTCAGTTCAGGATACAGTTCAAGCTGCTCCTGTTTGTTTTCAAAGCTCTGAATGGACTTGCTCCTCTGTACATCTCAGAACTTTTGAAAGCCCATCAGCCCGGCAGAGATTTACGCTCTGCCAGTCAACACCTGCTGGAGGTGCCTCGCTCAAGGTACAAACAATGGGGAGACCGGTCATTTTCTGTTGCCGGCCCAAAAGCCTGGAACAGCCTCCCCCTTGAGCTGCGTGCCACCTCTGATCTGACTCTGTTCAAAACCAGACTGAAGACCCACTTGTTCAAAAAAGCTTTCAGTGTGTAAAAAAGCTTTCAGTGTGTAACTTTTATTACTTTTGGTAGTTTAGTATGTAGCATTTTTTATTTCCATTGCCTTTTTATTTCCACTTGCTCAAATAAGCTTCCAGTGTGTAACTTTTATTACTTCTGGTATTTTAATATGTAACATTTTTTAATTTCCATTGCCTTTTTATTTCCACTTGTTCAAAAAAGCTTTCAGCGTGTAACTTTTATTACTTGTGTTATTTTAGTATGTAGCATTTTTTATTTCCATTGCTTCTTTTATTGCTGTTGTTTCTTATTCTATTTTCATTGATTTATTGTTCCAGTTTATTCATCTTTTTATCCTGTTAAGCACCTTGGTCAATGCAAGGCATTGTAGGAAGGTGCTATACAAATAAAGTTTATTATTATTATTATTACTTCCTTCAAAGAAAAATCACGTCTTGTAGAAATAAATGTAAAAATTTAACTGAATTAAAAACTGAAAATTTGTTACAGCTCTGATGCTCACTTATGCAACAACGATGAGACGGACTACAGGAACGAGGTGAGCCGCCTGGCCTTGTGGTGCGGACACAACAATCTCACTCTCAACGTGGAGAAGACAAAGGAGATTGTTGTGGACTTCAGGAAGAGGGATGCCCAACATGCCCCTCTGACCATCAACAGCACCGCAGTGGAGAGAGTGGACAGCACCAAGTTCCTGGGAGTGCACGTCTCAAAGGACCTGTCCTGGAGCAGGAACACTGCAGCACTGGCAAAGAAGGCTCACCAGCGTCTCTACTTTCTCCGCAAGCTGAAAAGGGCTGGAGCTTCAACCCCCATCATGTGCACCTTCTACAGAGGTGCCATAGAAAGTGTCCTGACCAGCTGCATCACTGTGTGGTTTGGTGCATGTACTGCATCCTGCCGCAAGAGCCTCCAGCGCATTGTGAGAGCAGCTGAGAAGATCGTGGGCACCTCCTTGCCCTCACTGCAGGACTTACACAGCAAACGCCTCACTCGGAAAGCCCACCGCATGGCAGGTGATCCCACACACCCACTACACAGCTGCTTCAGACTGCTGCCATCAGGAAGGAGACTGAGGAGTCTCCAGGCTCGAACCAGCAGACTGAGAGACAGCTCTGTTCATCAGGCAGTCAGAATGCTAAACACTCTGCCTGCTCTGCCTCCCCTCCCATTTGAACTGCCTTAACACTAAAACTTTCTCACATACTATCACTCAACACAAAGTTTTTAACACTAGACTCTGTGTCACCAAACGGGTTTTCACTAAACTCTCGGTCATGTGCTCATACAGTTTGCACTACTTCTCATACTTGCACTAATGTCTGTATTACATCACTGCCTATAATCATAATACTGTTTACATTCTCTGTTTACATTTATTAATACTGTTTACTTTTATTACTACTGCTTACATGTAATTACTACTGTTTACATTTATTTACACTACTCTAATATCTACACCACTGCTGGTACATATACAGTGTGCTCTGAACGGTCTTATTTAGGGATGCCCAATGTGCCTTACTGCATATGCCACTTTTTGCCTCTACAACAACATCAACTACTACCTCATACATATACTGTGTACATTGACTCATACGCTGCTTTGCCACTTTGCAAATGTCAATGCTAGAAACCTTTAGTTTATTTTAGTTATACTTTTTATACTCTTTTTTTATACCACTATGCAAAAAAAAAAAAAAAAAAAAACAACTCAGGACAGTGTTAGTTTTACTATTTTTATGCTTATGTCTATTATTATATGTTTCAGTGTTTCAATGTTTAGATGTTTACTGTTGCACCGAGGGACTGAGAGAAACGCAATTTCGGTCCTGTGTATGTCCTGCACTGTACATATTGCAGATCTGACAATAAAGTTGACTTTGACTTTGACTTTGACTTTATCTGATGCTGAGCCTGATACGGTACTTGGATGTGTCTCATCTTTTGTACAAGTTCATCAATGTTCGGGGTTAGGCTCTGAGCTGAGGAAATCCTCAGGATTGATTACCTCCATGAACATGTAGTCTGCCTCCCACCTGGCTTGAAACCCCCTGTTCTCGGCGTCCACCTTACGTTTAGCCATTTTTGAGGAGGGGTGCAAATGTAGCTGAAAGTTGATCTCTGCTCTGACTGCTGATGAATAATGAAGCCACTTGTGCAAGCTGAAGTGACTGCATGAGCTACCTACCTAAATAAAGGTTGAATGATTAGGCATACAGTGGTCTTGTGACTTTTTATTAATATACTGTACTTTTTTATGATTGTTGGCTGTTGGTTGCAAGTATGAAGCTGTGAAATCCCTCATTTTCTACAGCTGATAGCTGTTGGTCATTAATTATGATGAAGTTCAGCAACTTCTCTGTGAACATTTGAGCTCCAAGCTTCAGCTGTGTGTTTTTATAGTTCAATCGGAGCTCTGATTTCGGGCAGTCGCTGTCAGCTTGTCCCTCCTACGAGATTATCAGGTCGGAGTGGACGCACATGGCCGCGGTTGAACAAGAAAAAAAACACAGTGAAGACATGGAGCTCGAATGAGGGACAGGCTGAATGATCCGAGACCGGGACGCACGGCTGGGTCCTGCTGCTGTTTCAGCGACAGTATCGTCCCGCTGAACTAACTTGAGCGCGGTTTAATGTGGCGCTATGACTCTGCAGACATTGCACGTTGCTGTCTTATGGTGTTTAGTGTAAAATGCATCCACACAGCGGACATGTTACGATGAAAAGTTGGCTAACTGTTAGCTAAAATGCTACTCACAGAGTCTGCACGTTGGAGCTGGCTGCAAACTATGGAATAGATTTCCTGAATTTGAGGCGGGTCTTATTACTCTGGGTTCATGAGACACGACTCCTTTCAGAAAATCCATTCCATAGTTTGATCGACTCCGTGCCATGTACAAAACACCAGCGGGCGGCTGTGGCTTGCGGGCCGGATCTAATAGTTATTAAATATCATCCAGGGGGCCATAAATAATTGCTTCGCGGGTCAGATCTGGCCCGCGGGCCGCCACTCTGACATATCCATCCATCCATCCATCCATCTTCTTCCGCTTATCCGGGGTCGGGTCGCGGGGGTAGCAGCCTAAGTAGGGAGGCCCAGACTTCCCTCTCCCCAGCCACTTGGAGCAGCTCCTCCGGGGGAATCCCAAGGCGTTCCCAGGCCAGCCGAGAAACATAGTCCCTCCAGCGTGTCCTGGGTCTTCCTCTGGGTCTCCTCCCGGTGGGACATGCCCGGAACACCTCACCAGGGAGGCGTCCAGGAGGCATCCTAACCAGATGCCCGAGCCACCTCAACTGGCTCCTCTCGATGTGGAGAAGCAGCGGCTCTACTCCGAGTCCCTCCCGGATGACTGAGCTTCTCACCCTATCTCTAAGGGAGAGTCCAGCCACCCTGCGGAGAAAACTCATTTCAGCCGCTTGTATCCGAGATCTTGTTCTTTCGGTCATAACCCAAAGCTCATGACCATAGATGAGGGTGGGAACGTAGATCGATCGGTAAATTGAGAGCTTTGCCTTTTGACTCAGCTCTCTCTTCACCACGACAGACCGGTACAGCGCCCGCTTCACTGCGGACGCTGCACCTATCCGCCTATCGATCTCACGCTCCAGTTTTCCCTCATTCGTGAACAAGATCCCGAGATACTTAAACTCCTCCACTTGGGGCAGGACCTCCTCCCCGACCCGGAGAGGGCATGCTACCCTTTTCCGGCTCAAGACCATGGCCTCGGATTTGGAGGAACTGATCCTCATTCCGGCCGTATCACACTCGGCTGCAAACCGCTCCAGTGAAAGCTGTGAAAGCAGTGAAAGTCCGTTGGATAGTCGAACCTCGGACTCTGACATATGTGATCTAGATCCTCTTTTAATTTTTCCAAAACTTTTTTTGACGTGTTTATTATCTTTTTCTTCTTTGTAACTGCTTTTGTGGTGCTTTGATCATTTTTATAGATTGTGAAAACTGGTAAATGATCACTTAAGTCGGTCGTTAAGATACCACCTATCACATCCCCATTTGTTATATTTGTGAAAATATTATCAATTATTGTGGCACTATGAGTTGTAATTCTTGTTGGCTTTGATATCAGTGGATATATATTTAAACTGTACATGGAGTTTATAAATGTGCTGATGTTATTTGAATCTGTTTTATTTCCCATATGAATGTTAAAGTCTCCACACAAAAAAAACTTTTTTATTAAAACTCTTCTCCATTAGCTCAGTTTTATCATTTTATCAGTGAAAATTTCTATATTTGCTATATTTTTCTTTTGTATATCAATGACATGTGAAGTGTCTAAAAAGTTACAAATCATCCTGTTCACAGATGATACAAATTTATTTTGTTCTGGGAATAACTTAAAAACTAGGGATGGGACCGATCTGATCCAGTATCGGATACCAGCATAATGTGAGTATCGGATATCGGATCCAACCTGCCGATGTTTCCGATCCAGCATCAAAGAGCAATTGTGTTCCATCACATTCTGTGACTGCCATCTTAAAATTGTGTGAGTTAAACCTAATGAAGACACTCTTAAGCCTTACACAGGAAACTCACTGACTTTAACAGCACACAAGAGGCAAGTCTATACCACACACATGTCCTTCTTACTCATGGTGCAGCTGAAAAAACTGCTAAGCATGATGGGAAAGACAACACAGCCACTTCCCTTAACCACTAAGAGAGTGGATTTTGTTGTCTTTCCCATTATGCTTAGCATTTTTTTAGTCATTATAAAATGAATAAACTGACAAACAAACATATGAATTCAGCCAACATTAGTCTCCTATTAAAACCAGGCAAAGACCCAGTACTACCTACCAGTTATTGTCCCATCTCTCTTATTAATGTCGATGTTAAAATAATTTGTAAAGTCCTCTCTAAAAGATTAGAGAAGATAACTTCTCTCATTATTCATCCTGATCAAATTGGATTCATAAAAGGAAGACACTCGACCACAAACACTCGCAGTTATATAAGTTAATAGAGTATTCATATAGTAAAAATATTGAATCAGCTATTTTGTCTTTAGACGCTGAAAAAGCATTCAATAGAGTAAATTTGAAATTTTTTATATGCTACCTTGGTTAAATTCGGATTTGGAAACTATTTCATTAATCTGTTAAAAGTTTTATATAG
>JBBPBX010101494.1:0-12185 GCA_038048925.1 Garcialebias charrua
CGTCTGACATATATCTTTTTTAAACAGTAAATCATCCAAAACTCTCATTAATAGACTCTCCCCTAATAAAAACAAACAACAAATCGTACCTGGTCGCGCCGACATAATTTAAAAATACCTAAATAGCACCCGTGTTGACTCGGGAGCTATGCTAATGTCTGTTAGCAAGCAGATGTCGGCAGATAGACCTCACGTCTGACATATATCTTTTTTAAACAGTAAATCATCCAAAACTCTCATTAATAGACTCTCCCCTAATAAAAACAAACAACAAATCGTACCTGGTCGCGCCGACATAATTTAAAAATACCTAAATAGCACCCGTGTTGACTCGGGAGCTATGCTAATGTCTGTTAGCAAGCAGATGTCGGCAGATAGACCTCACGTCTGACATATATCTTTTTTAAACAGTAAATCATCCAAAACTCTCATTAATAGACTCTCCCCAAATAAAAACAAACAACAGCTCGTACCTGATAGGCAGTAAGATGGTCGCTGCAGACATAGGACTCTCAGTAGGAACCCATCGGTCACAAGTTCTCTGTACTTCCATTCTAGGCAAAGTTTCTCATCTTTTGGGAATTTGTGAAGGCTCACTTGTTCACTGCTGATATTAGAACACCCAAATGCGCTACAACGTGACAGCATTTTTCAAGTTACACCAAAAAAAAAGAGTCGATCTTTCACCAAACAAAGGGGCAAGCCAGGCTCCGCCTTATGCCCAGTGCCCACGTGTACGTCACATGAAGATTTGCATAAATTCACGGGGCGTGTCCCAGAGAATTTATGGTAAAAAATTACCATAAATTGGAATGAAATTTTAATATATTTATAATTTATTATGCAAAAACGACCAGAGCTCAATGATATAAGATATATATGTTCTGACAAATATTCAAATTTACAAAATCATGTCACAATACCTTTAATAATAAGCGCTATTTTAGAAGATGAGCGGACTCGCTGCAACCGGTCCGACCCGGTCACCTCGCATGCGGGGTCTGTGTTGGTGATTAAAAAGAGTAATCACGTTGATAAGTTATCTCATCTGTGTCAGCGGAGTCACGGCGTTTCACGGCGCGCGTGGCAGGATTTCAGCTCCACGCGGATCGCTCTCACACACACACACACACGCGGGGGGGGGCGCGGAGGTGCAGGTGGCAGTGGTCGCTCCAGCAGCACGCCTGGGTTTGTTTGACTCCCTCCTGCGTCTCAATGTCACAATGGAGCGGCTGCAGTCCTCCATGCGTAAAAGGAGTGAGAGTACTGGAGGGAGACGGTCGGTAGCGAGTGAACGGCTCCACCGAAGAACGCATTTATACGGCTGGAGCTGCAGGGGGTGGGGCTTGTTACCGTGTGACGAAACACGGTAACATTTAAACCACGCCTAAAAAATCCTGAAACAGAAATATCTTTATACACAGTTTGATCTATAACTCCAAAATTAATTGAGCTACAATTTTGAGACGTTTTACTCATTTACAAGATTACAATTATGACATTTACAATGTTTATTGAAGAAAATGTTGAAATTCACTTTACACGGTCTTTAACTAAACATGCTAGGTCAGAGTATCTCGTTGATACAGACACAAGTATCAACCATTGTACAGTACATCATTTAAAGAAATGCTGTAGAGCAATGGTCAAAGTTGTTACCTCACAGCAAGAAGGTCACAGGTTCAAACCTGGCTGAGGCCTGTCTGTGTGGAGTTTAGATGTTCTTCCAATGTATGTGTGGGTTTTCTCTGCACCCTCTGGTTTCCTCCCATAGACCAAAAACACGCATAATAACTTGACTGGTAACAAATTGTTTTGAGCCTCTTGCACAGTGAGTGCAGGAGATGTGGACACTGCATGGAAAAGCAATTGATTAAAAATATATAAATTGAGCTCAAAATTCATAAACTTACAAAAATAAGCTGAAAAGAGCAAAAACAAGTTAGAAGAAGCTCAAAAATGTTGTAGTTAGCAGAATAAAGCTGAAAGAACAAATCAGCTGAAAATAGCTCCATCCATCCAGCCATTATCTTTTACCCACTTCTTCCATTTTGGGTCACGGGGGTTGCCGCTGCCCATGTCCAGCAATCACTGTGCGAGGGGCGGGGGACACCCTGGACGGGTCGCAAGTCCATCACAGGGACACATAGAGACAAACAACCATTCACGCTCTCACTCACACCTAGGGACAATTTAGAGTTACCAATCAGCCTATCATGCATGTTTTTGGACTGTGTGAGGAAACCGGAGTACACGGAGAAAACCCATGCATGCATGGAGAGAACATGCAAACTCCACCCAGAAAGGCCCTTGGACCGAGATTTGAACCAGGGACCTGCTCGCTGAGAGGCAGCAGATCTACCAGTTGCGTCACCTTGCTGCCCGCTCAAAATACACAATTTTACAATTTGTAAATGTCTTCATTGGCGTTGACTGCAGTATCTCAACAGGCTGTGACTTTTGGAGAAGATCTAGTGACTGAGAACATTAGGTGTGTTTCTTGTTGTAGTCTCACTGAATTCTTTAAAAAAAAAGTGAGGCTGTGTTTCGTGCAGCAAGTTCTTAAAAATCATCATTTAGTTGTGTGCAAGGTTTGCAAAGCCGTTCTTGGGACAATGCATATTTCATTGTCCACCTCCACCTTCATCATACCTTTCTTGAATCACTTTGTATTCATATTTGGCAGCTGCCAACACAATTATGATTGAATCTCCTGGTCTAGCCTATAGTAAATATCAGTAAAATTGAACCAAATCAACAAGTCTGTCTCACTTGCTCCCCCACTGGCAGCTTCATGTTCAGCATCCTTTATCTAAAAATGCTAATTTAAAGATTTAAAAAAAGAGCAATAATTACACTAATCTGCAGTAAGTCTTCACGAGGATCTGCTTTAGCTTTGGTTTTCTTGTTAGCAACGGTATCCCATTGTTCTTTTCTTTTTGGAATCAGAAAAATCTAGAAATATAAAACTTTTTTTATCCTTTCTACTTTTTTGTTTCTACCCCATTGCAGAGCAAAGAGGGGAGGATTGGAAATACCCTCTGTCCATCCTTGCAAGTTATGAGCACAGTATCATAGTAAATAAGTAAGGTATTTAATGCCATTTTGGTGTGTGGCTGCATCTAGAAGTAATAAAAGGTCACCATATAAAACTGGGCTGACATGTCAAAATCTTTCAGCTTTTCCATCTTCAGGGTCTCCACAGCAAAACATCCTCCTCCTATCCATCTTTCCTCTGCATCCTCTGTCCTCACTCCAACTACCTCCATGTCCTCTCTAGCTCCGTCCATATAGATCCTATTTGTCTTTTTCCTGACAGCTGCATTTCTAACATCCTACTGATTTACCCACTGTCCCTCCGCTGGCCATGTCCAAACCATCTCAGTCTGGCCTCCCTAACTTTAACTCCCAGCTCTTCAACCTGTGCTGTACCTATGATGATCTCAATCCTGATCTTAACCAATCTTGTCACTCCTAAGGAGAACTTCAACATCTTAATTTCCGCTACTTCCAGTTCTTTCTCCTGCCTTTTTGTCAATGACACTGTCTCCAGACCATACAAGATAGCTGGTCTCAAAACTGTATGGCAAACTTTTGTTTTTTCTTACCTCTGCTGCCGATCGTCACAAATCACTCCTGAAACTTTTCTTCATCCACTCCATCCTGCCTGGACTCTCTTTTTCACCTCTTTACCACACTCCTCATTTCTCTGGACAGTGGACCCAAGTACTTGAAGTCCTGCACCTTTGTGACCTCTGCTCCTTGTAGCCTCACTGTTCCACTGGCCTCCCTCTCATTCACACACATGTACTCTGTCTTACTACGACTGACTTTCATTCCTCTTCTTTCAAGTGAATACCTCCACCTCTCCAAGTTCTCTTCCACCTGTTCCCTGTTCTCACCACAGATCACAATGTCATCTGCAAACATCATAGTCCATGGGGATTCCTGCCTGACCTCATCTGTTAGTCGGTCCATCACCAGAGCAAACAAGAAGGGGCTCAGAGCCGATCCTTGATGCAATCCCACCTCCACCTTGAAGCTATCTGTCACTCCTACAGCACAGGTTTCCTTATCATCCATTCTCTGTCCAGATGTCACACCAAGTGCCTTCCTACCTGTCTCTCTAATTCATGTTGTTGTAGTAGCCCAGTCATTTGGAAGCTCTTTCTTACCACCCAGAGCCTTTAACAGCTCCTCTCTGGATGGTTGTTTGTCTCATTTGTCTCTATATGGCCTTGTGATGGACTTGCAACCAAGAGGCTCTCTCCCAGACCCTGGTACCTGTGCTCCCAGAAACCGACTCTTCCATCCCTGCTCTGTTCGACCTGTGCCACAGAGCAACGGACGTGTTGCATATCCCATGGCCCGAACCTCCGCCTCGCCAACAACGAGGCTGGCAGGAAATTATTTTTACTTGAAGCAGCAGGCCACCACAAGGCAAAGGATGCCTGTGTTCCCGGACTTCCTCACAGAACTAACTCGCACCTGGGCTCAACCAAGAGCCCCCATGCTCCTTCCCCTGTCACAGTTCCTCGACGTCGATGGGATGGACGACGTGGGTAAAGCTAACGTGCCTCAGATTGAGGACACATTAGCGTCTCACCTGGCCCCTAAGTCATCAGGGTCAAAACCGACTCTTCCCAGCAAGGCTTGTTGAGCATCAGCCTCTCTTCTCGAGAAGTGCTACAGGGCTCAGGGACTCGTGGCGCGCGCCATGAACGCATCCGCGTTAATGCAGGCTTACCTGGCCGAAAAATTACAACAGCTCTAGGTAACGACGGACAAGCAGGCTGCCGCCGACTTGCTGGACGAAGCCCGCAGAGCAACAGACTTCGTGCTCCGTATGATGGGGACAGCTGCTGTTGTACAAGGCAGGGGCATGGCGGAAGTGGTCATCGTGATCCGCCACCTGTGGATGACTTTAATGGATCTCCCGGAGGGATAAAAGGTACCTTTTCTCCACCACTCGATAGAGCTGACGGGAATATTTGGGAAAGCTTTGGAGCGAATTCAGACCAAGCTGGACCAAAGGTGCAGGTAGGCGGAAGCTCTCCGAGTGGGCATTCCTTGGAGAAGCTTTGCCTCCCCCAAGGGAGTCTGCTGGAGGCAGACCTGCGCAGTCTCAAAAACACTCTGCAACACGTGCCCCACCGCAGAAGTGGCCAGCATATGAGGAAGAGCCCCGGCAGAGACTCCCGCCAGGCCAACCTCGCGCCGAGCACGCATGGGGCAAGAACAGGTTTGTTTCCCACCAGGCGAAAAAACACAGGGCCTCTTCGGCGAATCGGGACACCAGACAAAAACGTGCCTGATGAACCAGGTTCATATTCCCACGTTACACGATCACCCGCCCATGCGGCACTAGGAGTGATCACTTCATGCCAGACTTTACTTGTAACTCGGTACAAAAAGCTGGTATATTTTCAGCATGCACAAATCATGCTTTCTCTGCTGTGAGTGACATAGAATTATGTACGTCATTGCACATAAGCACGATTAAAGTTCATGAAGCAGCTCCTCTCTGCTTTATTGACTTTCAAAAAACAGAAACACACAAATGTTTTAAGCAACGCAGGTCCCTCGGGCCTGCAAGCCGTCATAAAGGGAGGGGGCCCTTCCCCCCTCCCTCACAGCCAACGGGGTATTATTCTAATCAATAAACCCCAGCAGGATGTCTCTGATTAATCTGCAGTAAGCAGACACATAGGTGTCTGCAAGCACCTCCCATATCCCTCATGGAGACAGGTGAGGAAGGTGACGTGCTCAAGCCCCCGCTCCGTTGTGAACGGTGGGAGAGTCAATACACTAACCAGACGAGCATGTGACATGTCCATGCCTCAGGGAGGCAAGCTGACACAATCTAACGATGGGGGGGCTACATCAGATACCCTCAGGTAGCCACAAACTTCACAACTTCACAGCAGCAACTGTGTTCAGGTTGATGTAGGTGAAAACAAATCGGAGTTGAATCAGATCTCTCTTCCTGTTTTTCGAAGGAGACTAGGCTCTTTATCTCCAAATAATCTGAAATCTGCCAAACCAAAAGGAACACCCCCACATTCTCACGCTGCAGCTGCTCCTTTGTTATTAACGAGGGACACGCAGTGCTCAGGCGGTTATCAGACAGCATGTGACCTCCCTCTCTGTGCTGACCCAGTTCTACTTTCAAACAAAATTCTCCCAATGGGTGAAACACAGACCCCGGTCGGTTTAACTGGTACCGATGCCCCATTAAAGCCAAGGACCAGTAAACTGGACCACTCCAGAAAACTGATTGGAGTCAGGAGATCTGCTCGTTTACATAACTCGCAGTCTCCCAGTCCTAGGACCCCAAACTTGGAGGGGGAAAATAGACTTTCTGCTCCAATCCTTTCTAATAAGGATGACTGGTTACATCTGCGCTCAATTACCCCCGAGCAGAGTAACCTGGGGGAACACCTGCAAGGAGGCCACCTTCCCAACCTGGTTGACCTTCAGGAGCTCACATCTTCTGTGTCACCAGAAGGGGCAATACAGCCACTTAGGCCAGGAACTGCCAAAAGTCTCAGTTTGTTGGCTGAAAAGAACAAATTGATAGCATCAGACCTGCCAGAAAATGTGGTAATGACCATACAAAAGGCCCGTGCTGGTTCAACACAGTCCCTATACACACAGAAGTGGCGTATTTTTGAAGTCTGGTGCTTAGAAAGAAATATTATTTCTTATGCATGCGACTTAGCTCAGCTCCTGACTTTCCTTCAGGAACTATTGGAAAAAGGTCGTTCTTATTCAACAATTAAAGTTTTTCTGTCAGCTATTTCAGCCTGTCACGAAGGCTAGGGACAAAGGACACCTGGAGCACATCCAATCATAATAAGATTTATGAAGGGTGTGCTTTGGACTAAACCACCCAGCAAGACCCTGACCCCTGGTTGGGATCTGGGCCTGGTCCTGGGGACTCTCTGTGACCCCCCATTCGAGCCACTGAGCGAGGTTAAAATAGATTTATTATCTTATAAAACCGTTCTACTCTTGGTACTTTGCTCGGCGAAGCGCGTGTCTGACCTCCATGCATTGTCTGTACATCCAATGTGTACCAGATTCGCCCCTGGTAGGTCAAAAGTCACACGAAGGCCTAATCCTGCATACACTCCCAAGGTCTTGACTCTAAACCACAGGAGTCTAGACTTTGATCTCTCCTCCTTCCCACCTGCTCCTGTACTCACTTAGGAACAGGAGAGGCTGAGGGCTCTCTGCCCTGTGAGGGCCTTATGCACTTACATGCAGAGAACAGCCGAATAGAGAAAAACAAATCAACTGTTTGTCTGCTTTGCAGCACCTGCTACCCGAAAGGCCCTATCAAAACAACGCTTTTCACATTGGGTGACTGAGGCCATTAAAAGGGCGTACAGTAGCAAAGGTCAACAGGTGCTCTCTGGGATGCACGCTCACTCCACTCGGGGCTTGGCCACTTCCTGGTCATTGTTCAAGGGTGTTGCAGTGGCAGACATATGCGCTACGGCGAACTGGAGCTCTTTTAACACTTTTGCAAAGCATTACAGTTTAGATGTTACTGCGTGTGATGTCACTCAGGCCGTCCTTTCTAACACACAGTAGAAAGCGACCTTGAGATGCCTATTGAATAAAGGTGGACGTTCACTCTAGCGTGCATTTTACTGAGCATTTCAAGGGTGTGAATGGATTACGTTCCCATAGCAAGTATGTTTCACCGAGAGAACCAGACTAAAAGGGAACTGATAGTTATGCACCATAACTCATGTTCCCTGGAGGAGGGGAACGAGGTGCAACATATCTGGCCCTTTCAATGCTGAAAGCTTGGTGAAGTGCAGTTTTGGAGAAAGATGGAGGGGCGTAGGCCGCTTAAGTACCCAGAGGGCGGGGCCTCTGATGCAGCTGTGACGCCCCTAGCCGTAAAGGCGTGAGTATATTCCTTCAGGTAATCGCGCGGGGCGCAATTCCCATAGCAAGTATGTTGCACCTCGTTCCCCTCCTTCAGGGAACATGAGTTATGGTGCATAACTTTCAGGTTTCTTTCCTTGACACCAAACCTACCCATCATGATTATCATACCCACCACTACACCCTGTATTCACTGGTTAACTGGACATCATTAACTTCACACAGACTCTCCCACTGGTACATTTTCATCTTTAAATCACTTCTTGGTCTGCTGCCCTCATACATCTCCCCCTACATGTCTCTGTGTAAGTGCAACTACAGTGTGCACTCTCTGGACATGATCACCTGCAGTGTGCCCTCAGTGCAAACTGAACTTGGCAAAAGGGCCTTCTCCTACTCTGCTCCTGTTTCCTGGAATATCTTACAAAAATATCTGAAGCTGTCAACCTTGACCTCTCGTAAGTGGCTTTAAACATCTGTTGGACTCCTGGCAAGAACCAATGCAGACATGTTCCTGTTTTTTTGTTTTCTACAGTTGCCTTATAATCTAGCTGGGATTAACCTGTCTAAATAAAGGTTGAATGGAAAAAAAAAATACCCATCACTTCTTCATCCCCTCTATTTCCTTCACCAATATGTCCATCAGGTCTGTTCCGATCACCACTCTTTTCTCCCTGAGATTACTATCTATCACTTCATCTAGATCAGTGGTTCCTAACCTATTTTCCTCAAAGACTCCCCTTCTTACTTCCTAGCCAATCTGAGACCCCCCCAAATCCCTCGCTACTCCTCTCTCCTAAAAGGCTCAATCAGATTAATCTTTTCATCAAATTGATAAAAGAATAAAGTAAATATTATAATTAATATTATAAGTAATAGTAGTTAAAAATAGAATCAAGTAAATAATAAAAAAAATAAAGTAAATAGTTACAAAATTATTTGTAAAAGGTATAAACTGGTAGTTGTTCAACAGAAATAACAACTACAAGAACACTGTTTTGAGAATTACTCACACAACTTTTCTTTTTAAAACTAACAACAATCTTTAAAAAAGTCAATTTTTTTAAATGTAGTTTTTTTTTTCAAGTAATATTCCTGATCCTATCATGCAGCTGATTTTTGCAATGTTTAGCTGTTTTATCCATTATGTCCTTGACAATATGACAATAAAGAAATGACAATAAACAATAAATTTTAAAAAAATGACGAAGAAACTCAGACACCGACTGACTCTGACAGTGTTAGCGAGAGGGACCGTTTTTATTTTATCCACTACTTGAGCCCTGTCACACATCAGCTCTTCAATTTTCATGTAGGTGGGTTTCAGAAGGTTTCTCCAATGTGGTGCAGATTTTTATCCTTAGTGATTAAAAGGGAACACTCAAAAGATGCTTCTGTGGCTCTGTGCACATCACTACCTGCTCTTTCAAAGGCTTTCTGATGTCACCTGCTTGTTCCTGAAACTATTCCTGACTTTCACCATCACCAATAGTAATACAATGTCTGTTCTAAACTAGGGGAAAATATTCTTATGTTGTCAGAAAAAATTACTCCTCTGTGTTTTTACACATTTAAACATTTACAACTGCATGTGCTTATATTTATGTTATATATTTAATAAAAGTGAGCTTAACCAAGAGCAATGATAACTCCCTTCCTCCTCTCAGGCAGCCACGCTGCCAACTGAGAGCCAGTGTTGCCAGATCTTGCGATAGAAACAAGCGACCCGCTCTTTGAAGACAAGCACAAAACAAGCCCAACTGGCAACTGAAGGATTCTGCGGTGTTCAAAATGATCCAAGCACATAATTCCAGGAGAACTTCACCTTAGTATACAAATATGTTAATCGAGCAGAAATCAAAGTACTGTATGCAGATTTACATAATCAAAATGCATTTTGAGGAGCAAACAAAGCGAACCTTTACGATGTCCACCCGGAAGTTTGTTTAACAAATTATTCTTCGTCTCTATTCTTTATAGAGTTTGTCAAGTCTCACGCCAAAAATCCACTACATGCGGTCTGGCTCCGCCCCGCTCCGCAGGTCGCAGGTGAGCGAGTCCAGTTTCCACTTCCTCCGCTCCGCTCAGGTCCGCCTGGATGCGCTGCTCCGAGACGCATGCGCGGGAATTGCGAGATCGCGCGATAAATCAAGTGATAAATAAGTAAGTCAGAACAAAACAATTCATTCGGTGGAAGAAGGAGAACAACAGTAGAGACTGCTGCCTTGATCTTCTCTCGTAAATGAGCGACAGGACATGGTTTGAGCAACAGGAAGTGATGTATTACATTTCAGAATAAAATACTTTATTTATTTATTTATTTCTTGTATTGCGTTTGTAGGCGTAGTCATAAATGATAGTTTGACAGCATTTTTGTACAAATAAATCCGTATAGAGCTAGGATTAAGTCCGCCCGTGGTGATTTTATTTTGTAAATACGGAAGTTGTGCTCGTTCCTTTTCCTGTTGGTGCGACGTAATCTTCAAAAGTTGACTCCGGCACATCTCCGGCGTCCGGCAGAAATAGAAAAATTTCTAATTTTGACGGACTGCCGTCCGCTCTCCGCAGCTCGCTGCCGCCGTGCGGAGCCAGTGTAAACTCTCTCATTGATTATAATGGGTGCGTATTTGCTGCGGAGGTCGGACCGGAGCGGGGCGGAGCCGGAACGCATGTAGTGTATTTTTGGCGTCACCCCCTCCGAGGCGGACCGACTTTCAATTGGTATAGACGTTGAGCGACCTCGTGAGTGACATCGTGTGTCAGCCAATCATGGGCAGCCCCTGTCACCATGAAAGCTGTTTAGACTGCAGACACATTCTTTTAGTTGATAATGGATAATTTATGAAGGTTGTTTTAAGCAGAGAAGCACATACTACTATCAACTGTTCACTTTGGCTCTAAAATTATGGTATACCTTAAAAAGTGTTAACACACTCTTATTTGTGTTTAATCATTAGTGTGAGAACTATGAAAGACTAATTAGTCAATTTGTATAAAGTCTATATGTGTTGTGATTTAAATGTATTTATGTTATGTTATGTCGAGCTGCATGTGCTCATCTCTGCTCTGCTCAGAGAGCAGACAGTATCTTACCTGGGTCATGGTGCACTCAGAATGTTTGATTAGCTTGTAATTATATAAAGTGTGAACTTGTAAGATTAAGAGAGAGTCAGAGTCAGAGAGTCTTTATTGTCATTTGCACCGCATGTGGTACATGTGATGAAAACAAGATTATGTACACGGGGTCCCAGTTACATCCAACAACAAATGCAAGAGAAAAACAGTAATAACATCTAGAATTAACTAAGAGAAACATCAACTAGTAATACACTAAGCCCTAATATAGTGGAAAAACATCATTATAAACAGCAGCACGAACATGAGTCTGTATGAGCAGATGGTCACAGATGAACACAGCAACAAGAAAACAGATCAGCATCAGCATGATGTGATATTTTGCAGTGTTTATTCTCATTATTTATTTATTCATGAGTCTAACAGCCTCAGGGTAGAAGCTGTTCCTCAGTCTAGTGGTTCTACATTTGATGCTCCTCAACCTCCGTCCTGAGGGGAGTGGGGCAAAGAGTGAGTGTGCTGGGTGAGTGAGGTCTTTCATGATGCAGGTGGCTCTTTTCCTGCATCTGGAGGTGTAAATGTCTGTGATGGTGGGGAGACTGACTCCAACAGACTTCTGTGCAGCCTTCACCACTCTCTGTAGAGCTTTCCTCTCTGCAACTGTGCAGCCTCCATGCCACACATTGATGCTGGAGCACAGGATGCTCTCCACTGCACACCTGTAGAAGGAGGTGAGAACTGGGCTGCTCAGACCAGCTCGTCTCAGCCGTCTGAGGAAGTAGAGTCTCTGATGACCTTTCTTGATCAGGCTGGTGGTGTTGTTGCTCCAGCTGAGGTTATCATTCAAGTGTACACCCAAGTATTTGTAGCTGGAGACCACCTCCACCGCAGATCCACCTATGTTCAGTGGGGCGTGGGTGTGTTTGTTCCTTCTGAAGTCCACAATCATCTCCTTTGTCTTCTTCACATTCATGTGAAGATTATTCTCTTTGCACCAGCTCTCCAGGTGTTCCACCTCCTGTCTGTAGCTGGACTCATCATTGTTTGTGATGCATCCCACCACCGCTGTATCATCTGCAAACTTAACAATATGACAGCCTGGAAGTGTGGCTGTACAATCATATGTGAGCAGAGTGAACAGAAGAGGGCTCAGCACACATCCTTGGGGAGAGCCAGTGCTGAGGGTTATGGTGGAGGAGGAGAGTTGT
>JBBPBX010101495.1:0-12185 GCA_038048925.1 Garcialebias charrua
AGAGAGTTGAGTTTTAGATTCACCTCTTTAGCACAATCGAGTACTTTTCGTAGGTTGGCATCATGCTCGTCAACGTCCTTGCCACCAATGAGTATGTCGTCCACGATGATGGCGCAGGGGTATCCAGCAAAAATCTGTTCCATGGTGCGCTGGAATACCTCACTCGCAGAGCTGATCCCGAATGGCATGCGGATAAACCTGTAGTGACCAAAACAGGTGCTGAAAGTGGTGAGCAGGGATGACTTGCGGTCCAATGAAATCTGCCAGAAAGAGTTCTTAAGCATCCAGAACTGAAAATACAGTAGCATTAGACATCTGTGATGCAACGTCATCTACTGTTCGCATTGGGTGATGTGGTCTTTTCAGAGCAGTGTTGAGGTCTTTGGGGTTGATGCATATTCTGATCTCTTGTTTGTCTTTCTTGTTGGTGGCAACCATGGACGATACCCAATCAGTTGGATCAGATACTGGTGTGATTACACCTAATTCTTGCATCCTGTCTAATTCAGCTTTGACCCTGTCTTTCATGGCTACTGGAATGCGGTGAGCAGGGCGGATTACTGGCTTCACCTCTGGGTCAAGAGTCATTGAGTATGTAACTGGGAGCTTGCCCAACTCGTTTGAGAACAGTTCATTATATTCACGTCTAATTTGCTGCGTGAAGTCTTCAGGTGTATTGACACTGACCTGATGAACCTGTGTGCTAAGTGTTACAAGTCCCATTTCCAGTGAAGCATTTAGTCCAAGAAGTGGTAACACAGTCTCATGGATAATGAAGAAAGGTACAATATACTGTTTGCTCCCTAGGTGGCAGCATAGGTTAACACATCCAGCAGTTTTGATCTTACTGCCACCATACGTGACAAGGTTGGTGGGTTTGCTGCAGGGCTTTATTTGTTCATTTTGTCTCACATGTTCAAAAGTCTCTACTGAGAGGACATTGCATTTAGCACCTGTGTCCACCTTCATCTCAACTGAAGTGTCATTAATTGTTATTGTAGCAAAAACCTCATCCTTTTGATGTGTTTGGGTGACAGTTGAGTCGACAGGTATGTCCAATGTAATACCATTAACATAGTAAATTTCACTGTCACTTGCTGCTGTGCTGTCAGTGTCTACTTGGTGGACAGACTTCCTTTGTCCCTGCTTCTCAAACTGCGGCCTGTCAAACTGTGGCCTGGACCTGTAACACTTTCTGAAGTGGTTCATCTTCTTACATCCATTGCACTGCTGTCCAAAAGCAGGGCATTTGTGTCTATTTACCCCATGACTGCCACCACAGTTACTGCAGTCGGGGATAAACTGTGCGGTGTTATTGTTCATTTTGCTGTAAAACCTGCTTTTGTCAGCACCTCCTCTGTTGAAACTCGTAGTTTGAACAGCATCAACTGTTGTGACAGGGTTATGTGGTGACATTAGCATTTTATTATGCTCCTCAGTCATTTCATGGATATGACATGTTGAAATTGCCTTGGCCAGTGTCAGATCATCACGTAACAGCACTTTTCTGAGGTGGTCGTTATCAATGCCACAGACCAGCCTGTCTCTGATAAGTTCCTCACAAAGCCCTCCAAACTTGCAATTCTTGGCTTTTATTTTCAAATCACTGACATATGATTCAATAGACTCACCAGCCCGTTGGTTACGTGTGTTGAATTTATGTCTCTCCATAGTGATGTTTGTTTGGGGGTTGCACAGTTCACGAAACTTTCTTTTGAGGCAAATAGGGTCCTCCCTGGATTCCGCGGGAACCAGGACACGTCCATCTTCCCCATCTTCACCGGGCTCCCGTATCTCAGCTGCATACACGAACGAGCGTTCACATTCAATAGCCTCAGGTCCGGCCAGATTTAGAAGAATATAGGCTTGAGTGCGCGCTGGTTTGTCCGAGTGCGCCGCTGCGATGAAAATGTCGTATTCCTGCTCAAACACGCGCCAAGCCTCCGCCACGTTGCCATCAAAGACCAGAGGGTCGGGCCGTCTGAAGCCTTCCGCCATGATGATGTGAAGAAGCACGATGGTTCCACACGATGTACTCACAACACGAGATAGTCCACAAGATAGCTGGAGTCCACGGCTTCTGACACCATGTTGAGTGTTGTGGTAATAATCAGTCGAGTTGAAGTTGATAATAACTCGTTTAATGACTGAGAACGCTGATACGGTACAGAGCAACAAAGGGTCGGGTCCGTGTATCTTTTGGTCATTGGATTTTGGTTTTCAAAACAAAATCGAAAATCGAAAAACGGATGTTTTTTTGTTTTTTCGTTTCAAAAACAAATAATGAAAATCGAAAAACGGATGTTTTTTTGTTTTTCCGTTTTTAAAACGAAATTAGAAAAACGGAATTGCTAAAAATAAAAAAAAGGGGAACGTTTTGGTTTTTGATTAAACCAAAGACGAGCTTTTATTTTGTTAATTGAACACGGGAGTTTATGGCGGAACCGGAAATAAACTCCCGGTGCTGTGCGAATTTCTGTTCCCCCGTGAGAATCTGAGCTGCGTGAAGCTGACACTCCACCCACGTCAAACCAGCAATAACGGAGCGCTAACCATTCATACTATTTACTTTAATTTTTGACGTGTGTGAGGTGTAGCTGAGAATCTGTTCCCCCTGTGTCGGGCGCGCACACTGCAACCATGTGTCGGGAGTGCGCACTGCACCCGAGAGGCAAATCCGACCGTCTTCAAGGCGCATCTGAAAGATCTCTGTAAAACGAGTCCACACACTATCTTGTGTTATGAAATAAAATATTTTTTATTCTTCGTGTTTTTACTCCACCAGAAGGGGTTTTCAAATGATGCAGTTTATGTCCTCTCTGTCTGTCTGTCAGTTTTATGACTTTGCAGATATTTGGCTTGGGAGAAGTCCACTGAAAGCCACTCTCTGGTTCTGCATGTTTGCTCAGTCAGGGAGTGTCAGAACAAGCCCTAATCTATGTGTGTCTTTGGTGTGGTTTGGTGTCCAGTTGCACTGATTGGTCACTTGATGGTCTACTAGTGTGTGTGTGATTTGTGGGTGCTCAGCATTGTTGTATACAAGGGAACCCCCGACCTAC
This sequence comes from Garcialebias charrua, assembly GCA_038048925.1. Taxonomy (NCBI): domain Eukaryota; kingdom Metazoa; phylum Chordata; class Actinopteri; order Cyprinodontiformes; family Rivulidae; genus Garcialebias; species Garcialebias charrua. The sequence goes on from JBBPBX010101495.1 coordinate 3,060, forward strand.
GTACGAGTTTGGGACCTAAGAACCGTTCGCAGCTCGATCCGTTCGTAGGTAGGGGGTGAAAATTATATTTTAAAAAAAAATTATTCATTCATTCATTCATTCAACCTTTATTTATCATGCTAACGGAGCGCGCGCACACATTTAAGCATGTAGTGTACTGTAATGGTAAACATTGCTAACCCTAACCCACACTTTTAGAAGTGTATATACACTTGTATATACAGTATATATATACTGTATATATATTAGATATACAGTGTACATATATATACACGTATGTGTATGTATATATATATACACACACATATATATACAGCATACATATATATGGTGGGCATAAATACAGTACAGTAATATTATATTAACAAAATACTAACAATAATATGTTCATCTTACTTGTGAAAAGTTATCCCCCGGTCCCTGACATCAACAGTTTTCCGATTTGAACACGAATAAGCCGAGCAATGCGGACGCATCTCTGTTGTTTTGGTGCAGCAAGGTTCGAGGGTGACAACTCCAAGATGGCCGCCCTAAATCCTGCGCCTGAGCAGGCTATGGGGTATCTAGTGTTATATATGATATCTATGCTGCTAGCATCAAACGTCGTTCATTGTTGATGTTTCAGACGTGTTTTCTCCGGTAAGTTGATAAAAATACAATTTTCTTTTGCCCTTGTGAAGCGTTAGCTGACTATTCTGTACTATTTTATCAACATTAATACTTCATGTCGCCAGTTTTTCTTCATTAAACATGTTAAATTGCTAGTAGCTGCAATCATGACTGTTTTAAACTGATCCATTTCTGTCTAATTCAGCGTGTTAAAATATTCAGTACAGCTTAAATTTTGAAAGTTTTTATTTATTTATTATTTTTATGGTAATTCCAGTTACTGGACTCTCAACTAGAAAATATAGTCTTTTTCCCTGAGATTTGATGTGGTTTATTTAATTTTCAGTGAACTGCATTCAAATCATCACAAAGGCACTCGTTTTCTGTCTTCCCAAAACAATAATTTTTAATCAACATGTTTGAATGAAATTAATTTGATTTGATTTATTGATGCACTCATTTTATAATAATAAAAGACACAAAATAAAACAATTTAACACACAGATAACAAGAAAATTTAAAATATAAAATGAAAGTTGGCAGATGAAGAAAAAAAATCTTATTGTATCTGCCCCTTATTTTCTAACAGCCTGATGAACCTGCTGGTTATTTTTCTTTGTACATCATGACATGAAGGAAGCATGCTTTCTAATACACTTGCTTCTCTCAGTAGAGTATCAAAGGCGTTGGGGAGCTCCATAAAGGATTGGCTGGTCCTTGTTCTGAAAAGCCCTTCAACTTTCTGGACCAGACTGAAGGCTTCATGTGATGGCCGACACAGGACTCCTGGTTTGAATTCCTTCAGTGTCAGTAAGGTACCATTAATTAATGAAATCCTGGATTAAAAATTCTGAATTATTCTGGTATTGTGTCCCCAATTACATATTTAACAAGATAGGTGGTCTAAAACTGCTACTTATAGCTGATTTCAATATTCATAAACTACCCATTAAACTATCAGAGTTCCATAAACAAGTGTTATTATACTGGAAAATGCTCTATGTACACAATTACTCACCACACTCCACTATTATATGGAATAATAGATTCATACTATACCGCAACAAGTCATTATTTTACAAAGAATGGATGGAGAAGAACATTTGGTCTATTGTACACTTAATGGATGCTAATGGTCGTATGCTAAATTATGAACAATTCTGCGCCAAACATAAATTCCTTCCCCCAAAACCTGAATTCACCAGACTATTTAAAGCATTACCAAAACAATTTATTAATCAGACTCAAAATATAATGGAATATCATCCTATAACCCCACAATTACCCACTCTATTTATTAATGGAGTATTATTTACTGACAAAAAAATCAATAACTGCACAATTAGGAACTGTCTAAATGAATCTCTGTTCCCTGGGAAAATAAATAAAAATAACATACTCTGCAAATTTGAAAGAAAATCTATTGAGAGGTTGAGAACTTTATATTTAACACTTCCCATACAACCGAAAGCTAAAGAAACACATTTTAAAATTTTAAATGCAATTTACCCCTCCAAAGAGCTACTAAGAAATCGTTTTAACATTGATGATAATAAATGTTCATTCTGTGAAAAAGATATAGAAACAACAGACCATATTTTTTATGAATGCAATCAAACCAAAATCTTTTGGAATTGCTTAGAAAGATGGATCAAACCCAAAATTATACTTCCTGAATCTATTTCTAGAGATATGATAACATTTGGAGTTTTAATGAAAAACAAAAAAATGGAACTCTCTTGTAATGTGATATTCTGTTTGGCGAAATTCTTTATTCATAAACAAAGAGTGCTAAAATCATCCCCAATCTTTAACATATTTTTATCTGAATTCCAGTTATATTTAAAATCTCTGAAATGCATTGAAACATATGAATACCTAACTGAAATATTGACAGAACTGCCCACCAATACATGTTGATTCTAAATCATTATCCTCTTGTATTTATTAGTATATATATTATTTTATTTATTTTCATTTTATATTAATCTGCCCTTATGTTCTCTTTTTTTTTAAGTCTGCCTCTAATATGCCTTCTATGTATATTCAAACTACTGTAAATTGCCATACTTGTTTGTACTTGTTTTGTTGTGTTGTTAAATAAAGCTACCTTAAAAAAATAAAAAATAAAAAATAAAAAATAATAATAATAATAATAATAATTTTTAATCAACATGTTTGAATGAAATTAATTTGATTTGATTTATTGATGCACTCATTTTATAATAATAAAAGACACAAAATAAAACAATTTAACACACAGATAACAAGAAAATTTAAAATATAAAATGAAAGTTGGCAGATGAAGAAAAAAAATCTTATTGTATCTGCCCCTTATTTTCTAACAGCCTGATGAACCTGCTGGTTATTTTTCTTTGTACATCATGACATGAAGGAAGCATGCTTTCTAATACACTTGCTTCTCTCAGTAGAGTATCAAAGGCGTTGGGGAGCTCCATAAAGGATTGGCTGGTCCTTGTTCTGAAAAGCCCTTCAACTTTCTGGACCAGACTGAAGGCTTCATGTGATGGCCGACACAGGACTCCTGGTTTGAATTCCTTCAGTGCTTACATTAAAGGGCAATGTGTTGCTGTGATTATGTCACAAATAGACTTAAGTCCTACAAAAGTTGCTTTTTTTTGTTAATATGACTACTGCCGATCAGACTGGCATGATATTGAAATCTCAATGTTAACATTAGGTACTTGCTCTTAAAAATTTCTTCCCAAATTGTTGCTGCAAAGCACCAATAATTTTCAGTTGCATCAGAAGCATTGGCTTTAAAATGCATTTTACAGCTTTGTTCAAAGCTAATGTCCACATGTTTAATAACGTAGTTGAAGGTCATATCTATATTTGGGATATGAGCCAAATAAATTTTATCCGACAGGAATGATCCATATTTTCAATTAGCAGCAGTGTTTGAAGCAAATATCTGAATTTTAATGTCTCCTGCATGATATTACTGACTGATGGGATCCCCCTCCTCTCACTGTTTTACTTGTTTCCCCAGTTTGCAGAAGTCAAAGAAAATGGACGGCTGTACTCGTCTGTCTTCTCCTCGCTGTCATCCTCCACAGCTCTGCTGACCATTCTTCAGCCAGCAGTCACTCAGCACGACCAGCTTTTGAGAACAGAGACGATTGTCCCAATCGCAGCTGAAACTTCTTCTGATCTACCAAATGTAGTGAACAGCAACATCATGAACAAAGATGATGATGGGATCAAAGGTAGGAGTTAAAGCAAAGCTGGTATTAGCATGTCTGTTCATGTCGATGCTTAAATTTGCTAATGTAATTTTTACAAACCTAGTTTTGCTTATGGACAAAATCAAATTATCTTGTTACATTTATCTTCATTGACCTTTGTTTAAAAAAATGGTGATTAATTTTGTAGAGGAAGGGGTCCTCAGATTGTTGGATTTTTATTATTAATTTTATTCTGAAAGGGGCACCACTTGCTTTCCGGTCTTAAGCAAAAAAAATATAAAATCATTCTCAAGTTTACGTGTTCTAGTGAGTTCTTTTCATATTAAATTCAACTGTCATACATAATAACGCATGGATTCAAAGTACCATTTTTGTGAAGTTTATTTTCAATATTGGTAAATATAAGTGAAAGGAAATTAACTGATGGATGATCAGTAAATGGATCAAAATGTATGGACTAGAGGATAAGAAAATATCTCAATTTAATCCAATTTGTATTATTCCTCCATGGCTATTCCCTAAGGTAAATGTAGATATAAGATTAGTACTTAGAGAGAAAAATAATTTGAATTTAAATGAAATAGGAATAATGTCTAATGACTATTTAATAAAATCCTACTGTAATTGTCTCAAAATTTAGATGGATCTAAAAATCTTTAAGGATGTGTGAGAATAGGAATATACATACCAGCATTTAAAATTCACATTTATAAAAGACTATCAGATCACCTTTCAGTTTTCACAGCAGAAATGATGGTAGTTACATTAAGTTTACAGTGGGTGGAAGAGGTTAGACCAGACGGGGTGGTGATATGCACAGATTCAAAAGCAGTTTTAGAAAGTATTAAGGGACAAGGAAATAATAGGAAAGGCATAATATTGGAAATTCAACACAGTTTATTTAGATTATACAGAGGTCAATGTCTGGTTCTGCCGGGTGCCAGCTCATGAAGGGGTAAAAGGAAATGAAAAGGCAGATAAATTAGCAAAAAGGGCTCTAGAAATGATCAATAACAATTGCAATTCCTTTTGGGAAAGGGGAAGGGAAATCACTTATAAAGAATAAAGAAATGGAAATATGGCCAAAAAAAAGAAGGTGGAATGAAGATAAGAAAGGGAGAAGTTTATAATACAAACGGCAATAGTAATTAGAAATATTAAAATGAGAAACAGAAGGGAAGAAACAATAATGACCAGATTAAGAGTAAGTCATACCTTTTTAAATTATATTTTATTTATAATAGGGAAGAAAAATAATAAATGTGAAAGATATGGAGAGAAAGAAACTGTAGAACACATATTGATGAACTGTAGAACATATGACTCTGAAAGAGAGAATTTAAAAAGAATGGTTGAAAGGACAGGTCAAGAATGGACTCTTAAAGGAATAAGAGATAAGAGATTTTTTTATTAACATTGCACCAGTTAACCAATACAACGTGATGATGTATACACAGTCGTCCAGAAGAGGGAGAGAATGTAAAGCTGCAGCATATTCAAACACATGACATGTTCTTCTGCGCGGCCGCTCTCATCCGTCTCCGGATGAAGGTCAAACAGATATGGAAAAAGGAAAAACACAATAGGTATCATTTGTGATATTCAAAAAAAGAATCTATCAAAGATTGCCTTAAGACACTCTATGATAAAGTCCCAAAAACTCTATCAGCAATAAGCACAACCAGACAAGACATTGTTGCAGTTTTGACGACATGCAAGGAGATCAAAAGAGTCTGTGAGCAACATTCAGATAGCACAGTTCAGCAGTTGTTAAGCTTGGCGCCTCCGAGCGCACCCACAGAGACCTCTGGGGGGGGGGGGTCAGCAAGGTCTCTCAGCTTCACTCCAGGAGAATAGTTTCCAGCAGACAGCCTTCTTCTTTTTCCAAGGTCGTGCAGAAACTAGATTAGATAGTTATTGTTTATCTTCAATCCAGGCCACAGTGTTCTTTTTGACTGCAGCCTTCCAAGTCCAGGTGCTGTTCAGGTCCAAAATCGCCGAATCATATGAGGTTCCGAAGCTACGAACCCCCATCTGTGCCCTGATTGAGGCCGGGCGGCTGTAAACGAGTTCCAAAGCGCACCGCAGGTCCGCGGTGGTCTACCGCCGCTCCCATCGTGCGGTTCAGTTCGTACAACAGCTGGGATGAGGAGCTCACAGCCCGGATCAGAGAATCTTGCTGATCAGGAAGTTTGGCCAGCGCGCCGATAGCCGCCGAAGTCTTCCTGATCTTCCAGTAACAGACAGCTCCGCTCACGCCAAAAAACAGAGCAGCTGCCACCAATATCCCAATAATCCACAAATCTTCCACGTCTTCGACAGACAAGACGGTCAAACACATGGGTTGCCACTGTCCCCACGAGTCCATCATGTATCCGACAGCATGCGTGTCAGAGGGGCAGACCGCTTCTCCTGGCCCGGTCCGCTTCGTGGAAAAAATCTTATCTATAGATGAAACAGCCCAATTTATTAAATCCATCGCAAATTGGTTCGAGTGAGCGCTGAAGAGTCACGGACGAGACAAAAAGCAAGCAGGGAGGAGGAAAACTTAGGGAGGGTAGGAGCAAAAAGATATGCGACTTGCTCTGCTGAGAGCGGAAGTGAAGGAAATGTGGGAAATGAAGGAAATGTGGCATTACTCATGCCCTGAGAGCATGAATAAATTAAGTTTAACAACAACGCCACCACCATGGATGGATGGATGGACAACGCCACCCTGGGAATTTCACCCAGAGAATAATACCTTATTGCTTTTAAGGCCACGCAGGTTCGCTTTGCATTGATTAAAACATCCGGGAACGCTCTTTCATATATGACATAATAATTTATTAACAATTAGCTTAAAACATCTAAAACATTATTTATTTACATCATGTTCAACATTCTTAATGCAATTATTTCATTCATTTTACTAAATAAACAAACCCAAAAACCCTTTAAACACCAAGACACTAAATTACTTCAATACAATAAATAAAGTACTTCACTGAATACAGGGTTGCAACAAATATACAGTTCACCCTTCACTGGTTCTGGCACTCGCGACATGCCGTAGCAAAAGGCAAGTGGCCGCACTGACGTCACACTCTACGTGCCACTGCAAGGGGAACAGCTGACGACACCACAGTCCGTGTTCATAAAGCAGCAGTCTCCGGAAACAGAGCAGCAGTGGTCCCGATGTGGGTGGGGGGGGGGACCTAAAGAAAGTTAATTAATAAATACTCTTCATATAACTGCCACAAATAGAGCTTACAAGGCCAATAGTTTCCTTACCTGCCGGCTTCACAACCACTTACACACTTACACACACCCTCACAGCATGAGGGAGCGGAGAAGCGCAGCACCGCAGCTGTTTTACATATATAACACCTCCGTATAGAGTTTCTGTTCGATATTGCTTTAGTGCAGAGAGTGACAACACCTACCCCGTGAAGGAATCAACACCGGTGTGATGCCGAGAAGTGCATCCCTGCCGAGAATTGCATCCCCTGTACTAAGGAGGGTTCAGCAGGAGGGGGAGTGGTTAAGGTTAGGAGCTGCAATAGCCTATATGCCACGGGTTTCCGTTTCAGCACCTCCGCAGTCATTACACAGTCGGCGCACTTCCGGTTAGCGGGAAAGACACGAACATAAATGACTAAATACAATTAATAAAACATCAGCATACACACCAATAACAACTCTATACACATATAAAACCATATAAAATTATGGCGACGTTCCCCCTACGGATAGCCGCGATAAATGTTCGCCGAAACCCCCCCGCGGAACAGCTGTTCCCACCGGTGGGCGGACACAACGGTACTCACGTGTAGTGCCGGTAGAGCGCGGCCGCTTCCCGTTTCGGCTCGTTGTTATGGTAGGCTACTAGGAGCTAACGCTGACAACAGCGGAGGTGGATGGGAACCGGAAGTGGCGGGTAGGTGTTCGATTTTGCCGGAAGTACGTCACGCCCCCCCCGTGGCATATAGGCTATTGGGTCAGTCTCTGTCACACCGGCCAGCACCACACTCAGCGATGGGTTGCCTTGCACGGCCAACACCCACAGCCACCAGCTACGTGGCAGGAGCATGAAGACGACCTGTCTGACTGCACACAGAGCAGCCGTTCTTATACCACGCCCACTCTAACAACTGACATTCGCACCTGGAATTCATCAGCCTATAATAAAGGCTTGGTTATAGTCGCGCTTTGGTCCGCAAGCTGGAGCGCGCGGGCTGCGCACTCAGCCATGCGGCTTCATGCGTTAGTGTCGCACGGTGGCGCATGGCAAAGTGCTGTTCTTTTACGGACCAGCAGGTGACAGTACCCTCTAAAACCTGTGCATATGTTGCAAGAAAGGTGTAGAAGAAGAAATCTACAGTAGAAGAAGAACTGTTTGAAATCACACAACAAAAACAAATGGCTTTCTGCTCGCTCGGGGAATTTAATACATTTGTATCACATAAAAAACATTCCTCCATGCGTCGCGACGCCGTTTCCACGACCACAGCGGCGCAGACAGCTGCAGGCTCTGGCGTGAAGAGCGTGAAGGCTGTCGGTGAGGTCCCACCCGAGCTGTCAATCAATTTGGCGCGTGCGCTAGGCTTGCGGATTTTCAAAAATTCGGAGGTGCGCGACACGCGCCAAACCGACGCGCGGGGCCAAAGCGCGGGGGCGGGGACTATGCGATTGCGTCACTTTGGCCGTGCGCTCTCTCGCGCCCTATGCGACGCGTCAACCATAAACCAGGCTTAAATCAGGCATCTTTCTCTACTGCTACAGAAACGTAACGGTTATTTATAGAGTAAGAAAAGCATTATTTATCTTTTTCAAAAATACAAGATTAATAAATAGAATTTAATAGATGTAGAGAAATGTTGTTACACACTCATGTACAGTAGGTAGCGGTATGCACCTTTGGCTGAGTTATACTCGCGCTTTGGTCCGCTGGCCCTCTGTGGGCGAACTGCGCGCACACTGAGCCGTGCGGCTTCTGCGTTTAGAGTTTCGCCTCTGTGTTTATGGTTGACGCACGGCGGAGCATGGCAAAGTGCTGTTCTTTTACGGGCCAGCAGGTGGCAGTAGCCTCTAAAACCTGTGCATATGTTGCAAGAAAGGGTAGAAGAAGAAATCTACCGTAGAAGAAGAACTGTTTGAAATCACACAACAACAAAAAAAATGCTCCGCTCGCGTGCTGAATAATAAGAACAACAGTTTTTGTGTCTTGCGGTTTTAATGCATGGAGTCAGCGAGGAGGAAGCGATCACGTGACTTTTGGCAAAACAACAAAAGAAAAGTCCAGCTCAGAGATGAAGAAGGTAAATTT
>JBBPBX010101496.1:0-12185 GCA_038048925.1 Garcialebias charrua
GATGACGACTGACAAGCAAGACACCATCACCAGAAATAAAGTAAAACGTCAAAGAATGATTCTAACTAACACAATGCAAAACCTTCATGGTGTATTTCTCCAACAAAACCCAAATATTAAGCTTAGTTACTCATCATTCTGTGCCTTGCGTCCTTTCCATATCACACCCATCAGAGCCTCAGATCGAAAAACCTGTCTGTGTCAGTACCATGAGAATGCCATGTTGATGCTTGAGGTCTTGAAATCATTCAATGCTGTGGCAACCAGCAACCTTGAAGAGAGTTTCAAACTTATCTGTTGTTCTCCAGCAAGTGAGTCTTGTCTTTTGCGTGCTTGCTCCCGCTGTTTAAACAAATGCTCAAGGCTTTCTCCAGAAAAAGGGACAACACCAGTAAAATGGTCACAGTGGAAACGCGTAGAGGAGCAAACAGAAGTTGGAACTCACTTTCACACCAAACTGCAGGAATACACTGGCACCTTGTCAGAGCTTATGCATCTCTACCAAGACAAATTAAAAAATGAGACAACCACTCATGTCCACTTGGTTCGAAATCAAACCAAGGAGTATCGGAATATGATAGCAAATTGTGATGAAAATACAGCCATTGTTCATGTTGACTTTTCCGAGGCCTGGAAATGTAAATACAGCTCAGAAGTACAATCCTGTCACTATGGACAAAATCTCCCGCAGATCACACTTCACACAGGCATGTTCTACACTGGGCAACAAAAAGCAGGATTCTGCACAATCTCAGAGTCAAAGCATAAGGATGCTGCAGCCATCTGGACCTATATGGATCAAATCCTCACAGATATTCACATCAGATATCCGGTTATAAACACTGTCCACTTTTGGTCTGATGGTCCAAGCAAACAATATAAAAATAAAAAGAACTTCTTTCTCCTCTGTGTTGTCCCGCAACGTCTGGGATTTGAGAAAGCTACATGGAATTTCTTCCCAACATCACATGGCAAGGGTGCTCCAGATGGCATCGGGGCGACGGTGAAGAGATGTGCTGACAGTATTGTGCTAAGAGGCCAGGATATCATAGATGGCAAATTATTCTTTGACATGGTGTCCAACAGCTTAAGTGGTGTCAAGCTGCAATTTGTGACAAATGATGATTTTCAGTCTTATGACTCTCTCCTCCTGCAAACCCTGAAATCAATCCCAGGAACAAGAAACATTCACCAAGTGCTAGCTCAGGGGAATGTCATCCATTGCAGGGTTCTTTCATGTTTTTGCGGGGAGTCACAGATTTGCAAGTGCTTCAGTCCAACCATTCACTCTTTTGGTGACACAACACAGGACCCAGATGTCCATAAAAGGTCAACCACTGCTAAAGTTCAGAATCCTCTGGAAATGCTGATGGAGGAAATGGAGAAGGAGCCTAGCAAGACACCTGAAGGAACAACGACCACGATAGGCCCTGGTGATGTCCAAAGTGAAGACTGGCTTGTTGTGATGTATGATGGGAAGTGGTGGCTGGCTAAAGCCTTACAAATTGACAAAGAGCACAAAGATGTACAAGTGGAATTTTTTCATCCTCATGGACCAACTCTTAGCTTCAAGAAAAAACAAGGTTGTCGGGATGTCTGCTTTGTGCCATTTTCAGATGTCCTAGTTAGGCTGGGAAAACCATCTTCACCAGTCCGCACGAGCAGCACCAGGGGTGTATACCGCATATCACCAGCTGTTATGGACTTTATTGAAGGAGAATATGTGACACGTCTATTGCCTGGGGATTAAATATACTGACTTTTCAGCAATTTAGAAAGATATGAAATAGTTCACAATATATTTCAAAGAGTTATGCCTTGTATATTTTTGTTTACATTCATCTTCTACATTTTGATTGAAAATCGTCCTGGTTGATGACTTCAGTGAGAAAGGTATATTCTCAAAAATGTTGATGTTCCTTGAAAGCTAAATATGGTTATTTCACTTTTTTTTTCTTCATGTCTTCACATTCTACAACATTTCAGCATTTTATTCTACTTAAATGTCATTTCAAGTTCAATGTTTTCTTTTTACTTACTAGTTTGTCACCACCGTCAGTTCTGTGTCAACACCGTCATGTGCCGTCAACTCTGTCAGATGTAGTTTATGTTGCATTTTGTTTAAAATAATATTTATTTTGTTTCTTGATAGGCACTTGTTTGTAAATTGTCTGAATTCATCTATTTGGTGCATATGTTTTTTTTTACTAATAAATGACACTGTTCATTGTGGTGATTACTTTCAAAATAGTTTTTTGTATCAAGTGAACTGGAGTAATTAAATACAGACTAAATAAATGTTTAGATTGTGGTATGATTAATTTAAAAAACATGGACATAATTAAAAGAATTAAGGCACCACAGAGAATAAAAATATCAGTCATAAGTTCATTAAAAAATAATTTTATACTTATTTATTTTTGTCTGATGGTGTTGACAAAGTTCTCTGTCAGATCCAGTAAAAATGTAATTTAAAAGAAAATGTTGCAGCTGGGAGCCTGCACCTTAACATATTTACCTTCCCAAAACATTATTTGTTATGTATGAATACATAACTTTAGGAATAAATAACATTTTTGGTGGAAGAAATTTAAAACCATTTTGTCCCTATTCTCAAGAAGCACTGATATATTAAAAATTTATTCTAAATTATGGTAATTTTTTTCTCTAGTACTTGCTGGGATACGCCCCTAAAATTCCGCGCATTTCCGCAATAGTCATCACCAGTCATCAGCAACGTCACAACGGGAAGAAGGCAGAGCCTTGCCCGTTTGTTTGGTGTGTTAACTGCTTGCCATACATTTCATTTCCTGAAAGGTCGCTTCTTTATTTTTGTGTGACTTGAAAAATGCTGTCACGTTGTAGCGCATTTTGGTGTTCAAATATCAGCAGTGAACAAGTGAGCCTTCACAAATTCTCAAAAGATGAGAAACTTTGCCTAGAATGGAAGTACAGAGAACTTGTGACCGATGGGTTCCTACTGAGAGTCGTGTGTGTGCAGCGACCATCTTACTGCCTATCAGGTAACATCTGTAGTTTGTTTTTATTTGGGGAGAGTCTATTAATGACAGTTTTGGATGATTTACTGTTTACAAAAGATATTTCTCAGACGTGAGCTGGACTATCTGCCGACAACTGCTAACAGACACTAGCATAGATCCCGAGTCAACACGAAGGCTATTTATGTATTTTTAAATTATGTCGGCGCGATCAGGTCACATCTGTAGTTTGTTTTTATTCGGGGAGAGTCTATTAATGACAGTTTTGGAGGATTTACAGTCTTAAAATGATATATCTCAGACGCGATTAGACATGCTCCGCCATTATTATTTAAATGCGCGTTGGAGCGTGCCTTCCCGTTGTCACGTTTTGCGGAAATGCGCAGATTTTTAGGGGCGTGTCCCAGAGAAAAAAACTACCATAACTTGGAATGAAATTTTAATATATTTATAATTTATTTTGCAAAAACGAACAGAGCTGAATGATATAAGACACACTGAAAAAACTGTGAATAGAGGTTACTTAAAAAACCTTAGGTAACAAAGTGACAATTAATATTATTAAGTAGATTTTAATTTCAAAAAGTTTATGTAAAATAAAGAGAAAATGGTAATTAAATTTAATTAAAAAAACTAAGTAGATTTTAATTACATTAAACTGTACATTTATGTAGGATTTAGGAACAAAATCTCAAATTTATGGTTAAAATGACTAATTTTTAATGCAAAATTTAATTTAAATTAAATTAATATATAAGGAATATTACTTTGAATTTACTATTAATTTAGGGAAAATGGTAATTAAATTTAATTAAAAAACTAAGTAGATTTTAATTACATTAAACTGTACATTTATGTAGGATTTAGGAACAAAATCTCAAATTTATGGTTAAAATGACTAATTTTTAATGCAAAATTTAATTTAAATTAAATTAATATATAAGGAATATTACTTTGAATTTACTATTAATTTAGGGAAAAATGACTAAAATTAAATATTCATTACAAAGAAATTATTTTTTTGTGTGTTTTTTAAGTGGAACTCAATTTGTAATCATTAAATTTTCCAAACAACCTACATTAATAATCATTGAATAATAAGATAAATTTGCATTATTTAACCTCTTCTCTTGATTAAAATTCATTTGTTTAACAAAGAAAACAATAAGTGGAAAATAAAACAATTACAATTTTTTTCTGCTAAATTTCACTTGTACAGTACATATAATATTCTTCTAATTTTCTAAATACTTTAAAGTGTTTTTACTGGGTTGCACAAATTATCACACATAGATAACAACATAAACATTTATTTCTTGAACATCATTTTGGTTCTTTCAAAGTGGCAAAATATAGCAACATAAAATAATCTACATGTGTAGACAATATAAAGTGGCTTTGTTTACATGTCATTAAAAAAGTTACTTCAAACAAATGCTAAATCAATTTTGTGAAGAAGAAATGAGATGCTAAAATACATAATTAATTACTAATTTCACCATTAACAGCCAGAGTATTTTTACTGTTTCTCTTATTTGTGTTACTTCTTAATGACTGACTAACAAAAAATGTAGTTTTTCTTATCTGAATAACTCAATATAAATGCTGAACAAATATTTACCACTTGTGTACATTGTGTATTAACAACAAAAATCAACCTTTTTGAAATGTATGAGAAAAACTGCAAACATCTAAGTGGAATAAACATTTCCACAGCTGCAGGAGTTGATTGTCCAAAATATTTTACACTTTGTTTGGAAACAGATCCTGGATACAAGTGGCTGAAAGGGGCTTCCTTCATGGGGGGGGGGCACTCAGTCTTAGAGATTGGGTAAGGAGCTCCATCATCCAGGGGGAGCTTGGTGTAAAGCCGCTGTTCCGCAGTATCAAAAGAGTCAGTTGAGGAGTTTCATCTGATCTGGACACCACCCTTTGGAGGTTTTCTGGGTACGTCTGTCTGGTGACAAAAGACAGACAGGTGAGTCAGGAGAGGCAGCTGAATTATATAAAAAGAAATAAAAAAGAAAAGAAAATATTGTTACCTTTATGAAGGAGCAGGTGATGCAGAAAGTGCTGGTGACAAAAGACAGACAGGTGAGTCAGGAGAGGCAGCTGAATTATATAAAAAGAAATAAAAAAAGAAAAGAAAATATTGTTACCTTTATGAAGGAGCAGGTGATGCAGAAGGTGCTGGTGACAAAAGACAGACAGGTGAGTCAGGAGAGGCAGCTGAGTTATATAAAAAGAAATAAAAAAAGAAAAGAAAATATTGTTACCTTTATGAAGGAGCAGGTGATGCAGAAGGTGCTGGTGATGCTGGTGACAAAATACAGACAGGTGAGTCAGGAGAGGCAGCTGAATTATATAAAAAGAAATAAAAAAAGAAAAGAAAATATTGTTACCTTTATGAAGGAGCAGGTGATGCAGAAGGTGCTGGTGATGCTGGTGACAAAATACAGACAGGTGAGTCAGGAGAGGCAGCTGAATTATATAAAAAGAAATAAAAAAGAAAAGAAAATATTGTTACCTTTATGAAGGAGCAGGTGATGCAGAAGGTGCTGGTGACAAAAGACAGACAGGTGAGTCAGGAGAGGCAGCTGAATTATATAAAAAGAAATAAAAAAAGAAAAGAAAATATTGTTACCTTTATGAAGGAGCAGGTGATGCAGAAGGTGCTGGTGACAAAAGACAGACAGGTGAGTCAGGAGAGGCAGCTGAATTATATAAAAAGAAATAAAAAAAGAAAAGAAAATATTGTTACCTTTATGAAGGAGCAGGTGATGCAGAAGGTGCTGGTGACAAAAGACAGACAGGTGAGTCAGGAGAGGCAGCTGAGTTATATAAAAAGAAATAAAAAAAGAAAAGAAAATATTGTTACCTTTATGAAGGAGCAGGTGATGCAGAAGGTGCTGGTGATGCTGGTGACAAAATACAGACAGGTGAGTCAGGAGAGGCAGCTGAATTATATAAAAAGAAATAAAAAAAGAAAAGAAAATATTGTTACCTTTATGAAGGAGCAGGTGATGCAGAAGGTGCTGGTGATGCTGGTGACAAAAGACAGACAGGTGAGTCAGGAGAGGCAGCTGAGTTATATAAAAAGAAATAAAAAAAAGAAAAGAAAATATTGTTACCTTTATGAAGGAGCAGGTGATGCAGAAGGTGCTGGTGACAAAAGACAGACAGGTGAGTCAGGAGAGGCAGCTGAATTATATAAAAAGAAATAAAAAAAGAAAAGAAAATATTGTTACCTTTATGAAGGAGCAGGTGATGCAGAAGGTGCTGGTGACAAAAGACAGACAGGTGAGTCAGGAGAGGCAGCTGAATTATATAAAAAGAAATAAAAAAAGAAAAGAAAATATTGTTACCTTTATGAAGGAGCAGGTGATGCAGAAGGTGCTGGTGACAAAAGACAGACAGGTGAGTCAGGAGAGGCAGCTGAATTATATAAAAAGAAATAAAAAAAGAAAAGAAAATATTGTTACCTTTATGAAGGAGCAGGTGATGCAGAAGGTGCTGGTGATGCTGGTGACAAAAGACAGACAGGTGAGTCAGGAGAGGCAGCTGAATTATATAAAAAGAAATAAAAAAAGAAAAGAAAATATTGTTACCTTTATGAAGGAGCAGGTGATGCAGAAGGTGCTGGTGACAAAAGACAGACAGGTGAGTCAGGAGAGGCAGCTGAATTATATAAAAAGAAATAAAAAAGAAAAGAAAATATTGTTACCTTTATGAAGGAGCAGGTGATGCAGAAGGTGCTGGTGACAAAAGACAGACAGGTGAGTCAGGAGAGGCAGCTGAATTATATAAAAAGAAATAAAAAGAAAAGAAAATATTGTTACCTTTATGAAGGAGCAGGTGATGCAGAAGGTGCTGGTGACAAAAGACAGACAGGTGAGTCAGGAGAGGCAGCTGAGTTATATAAAAAGAAATAAAAAAAAGAAAAGAAAATATTGTTACCTTTATGAAGGAGCAGGTGATGCAGAAGGTGCTGGTGATGCTGGTGACAAAATACAGACAGGTGAGTCAGGAGAGGCAGCTGAATTATATAAAAAAGAAATAAAAAGAAAAGAAAATGTTGTTACCCTAATGCATGCTCAATAATCCAGGTAGAAAAATCCAAAAAAGCTAAGTCTGGTCCTCTGGACATTCAAAAAACAAAACAAAACAAAGCAAAAAATTTTTTAGAAACGTTTCATCTACGTTAAATCTCAGGAAGTCCAACATTTCACTGATCACATCAACTCTGTGGATAAATATATCAAGTTCACACGAGAAGATGTAGTAAAAAATGGCAGGTTGGCTTTCTTGGACACAAGTTAGGAGTCATCAGAACAGTATCACAGAGCAGACAGCGTCCCCACTAACTCAGGAGCCAGACAGAAGGAGAAATCACACACAAAACAGGCTCTAGAGAAATGTGGATATCCTAACTGGGCCTTCCTGAAAGCAGAGAAGAAACCCAAACAGGACTCCAGCCAGCCATCAGGTGAAAAGAAGGAACCCAGACCCAGACCAGTGGTCATTCCAGATGTTGCGGGAGTTTCAGAGACATTGAGACGTTTATTTTCTAAACACAACGTCGCAGTGGCTTTTAAACAACAAAATACATTACGGCAAAGACTGGTTCATCCCAAAGATCCAGTCCCCCAGCACAAACAGAGTAATATTGTGTATGTTGTTCAGTGTCAGGAGGGCTGTGATCAGTCTTACATCGGGGAAACTAAACAGCCACTGGCCAAAAGGATGGCCCAGCACAGAAGATCAACATCATCAGGTCAGGACTCTGCAGTCTACACTCATCTCCAGGCCAGCGGTCACTCTTTCAGGGATGAAGATGTTCACATCCTTGATAGAGAGGAACGATGCAGTGTTTCCCCTACATAACTTGCCATGGCGGGGTGGGGGTGGGTGGGGGGTGACGGACAGAGACACGTCCTGAGCTGCGCAGACGTTGTTGCAGTTTCTTGGGCTTGTTTTGAAAGTAAATTCGCTTAATTGGGCTTGTTATTATTTGTTCTTTATTATTTGTCTAGAGCAGGGGTCTGCAACCTTTTCGATCCAAAGAGCCATTTCTGCTCCTTTGTTCACTAAATTAAACGTGACCGGAGCCACAACACCTGCTGCAACTGGGATTTTCAACTGGTGGCCCACGGACCACTTTTAGTTTGTTGGAGGACGTTTTTCTGGCCAGCAGGAGTGACTTTATAAAACTTAACATTTCTAATAATTTTTAACATTTACTGATATTTTTACATTTTAAGATAAAATAAAAGACAAGATTCTTGTAAAGAAGGAAAAATTAATATAGTTTTGCCCAGTTTCTAAAAACTAAAACGATAAACTATGCAGGCCTATGTGATTTATTTTTTTAACTGTAGAAAAATTAGGTATCCTACTTAAAAGAAATAAAGCATAAAGTGAAAGTATGTTTTACTCCTTGTAATGTAGGAAAACTTCTAAAACTAACCCTTCCAGTTGTTATAAGAACCAATAAAATTCAGTTTTATGTCAGTTTTGGTCAAAGCTTAAAAGAACCGCTGCAGAGGGACCAAAAAGCTGCATGTGGCTCCTGAGCCGCAGGTTGCAGACCCCTGGTCTAGAGTGACAAGACCACGTTAAAATGAGCTCCAATAAGTGGAGGAAATATGGGAAAAAAATAATAAAGAATGGGAGAAAGAGCACACACTTAAAGCATGATTCAGGATAGAGATTAAAGAAAGTTCTTTGTTGACTTAGCTTACTATGAGTTTGCTGTTTAATATTTATTTTATTTTTTAATTTGTATGCATCCTTTATGATTGACTGTTGTTGTCGTTGTCCACTGTTGTCATCACTCTTAGTTTAAAATTCAGGTCTCTCTGGTAAATGAGTCCCAGAGGCTCAATGGGAATAATTTGTATAAATATGCCAAATGTATTTGTATTTTTTAGAGTGGATATGTTCTTCAAAGTCTTTAGCATAATTTTGCTCTTTATATGTAATGTCATAATAACTGTATGTTTATACTGTTTAAAAACGGACCCTGTTTTACACAATGGGGTGGGTTGCCTGTTGGGCTTGTTTTGGGCTTGATTTCATGGGGCTGGTCGCTTGTTTCTGTCACGATATATTGGCAGATAGAGACAAAGCCGAAAGTGCGCAGTTTTAAGAGCAGAGGAGAGACAAACATTTCAGCCGCGCTCAGTTTTATTTATTTATTTTCCGGTGGAGAAGGTGAGAGCTGTGTGTGTGTGTGTGTGTGGAGCCGCGCGCAGTAGGAGCCGAGCAGAGGAGCCACGTGTTCGTTTTTTTTTTTTCCCCATCCGTGGGGATGAGAAACGTGAGCCGTGCGCGTGTGTGTGTGGTGGGTGGGTTTGAACACTCAGCTGACACAGCTGAGTGTTCAGCATGAGGCTGCTTTTATGTTTTATTTCAGCTAGTGCACCTGCAGTGCGAGCTGCTTGTTTAGCATTACGTCAGTGCCGACAGGTGTTTGGAGCGTTGGGTAGGCGGGGCGCTCGGTTCTGTTGAGGGGGCGGGGCGCCCCGCCTATTGCTGGGTTTCAGATGACGTAGCAGTGACGTCACAGAATGCAGATGCGGGGCAAGAAGTAAACGCAGCCGTTTCCTTCTGTTGCTGATTCAGCATCAACATGCCTAAATTCTGTGCCGTTTACGGTTGTTGCAACCGCTCTAATCGAGAGATAGATAAAAGTTATTTTCGTGTTCCGAAAGTAGTATGCTACAAGGGGATTAATTTAAAAAAACTTACAGAAAAAAGACGACAAACGTGGATTACAACCTACGGCTAAAAACAGGAGGTGCAGAAACTGACGAGAGTCTGCAGCGACCACTTTGTTACAGGTAAGGGTCGTATCGTTTAAATCATATTTTCAGATATTTTATTGGACAGTAACTAGAAAGACAGGTAAGATATGTTATGCCCTAGCTTGTGTAGTGGTTCAACACTTGGTTGTTCCCAGAAAAAATCCGATTAGAATGCTAATGTTGTTAGCGGTTAGCTTAGTGCTAGGAAAGGCATTTACGTGTTTTACTTTAAAGTGGTGTCTTATATTTAGGTTGTCCGAGTGCAGCAGGTGATGTACATTCCCAAGACTGGGCCCCCACTGTTAACCTGGGGTACCAAAGAAGTAACGAGTGGCCACAAACAGAAGCATCCCTCCGGCGCAGGGAAAGAGCTAAGGCCTGGAAGCTTCTCTGCACTGAGGAGGCCAACAGTCTGGAAGATGAGCTCTGTGAAGAAAGCTTACCAGCCCCTGAAAACGAACGATTCAAAGGTAAAATAATAATAAATAAAAATACTATTTATTTATTTATAGAATTTCTGAACGTAATTTTTAATAATTAAATATTTGCAGATGCAGAATGCCAGACGGATCTAAGCATGGTTGACCTCACAAAGCTGGAGGATGCAGTGAAAGGCTACACAACTGAGATCTGCGACCTTAAGGAAAAAGTCTCAGTGACTAAATTTACTCCTGAAACCTTCCAGAACAACGATAAAACAAAGTTTTATACGGGACTGCCCAACTTTTTAGTTTTGATGCAAATTTTTCAGCTCTGTGAACCTTATACATCAGCATGTCATCACTGTCAGCACTCTCCAAATTTGAGCAATTTATTATGATACTTATGCATCTCAGATTACATCTGCAGCTTCAAGACCTTGCCTATAGATTTAATGTGTCAAAAGCCACTGTGTCTCGAATTTGTTTTAGAACGATTCATGTTCTCCATGAAAGATTACAATTCTTAATAGTGGCCTGAGCGACAAGTAATTCAATCAACTATATTTATATAAATATTTTAAGTTTAAATGATTATACATGTATTTATCATTTAAAGTAAATCAAAAGTAAATTAAATCACTAATACTGTTACAGACCATATTTGTACATGTTAATTGTTCATGAAGACAAAAAAAAAATTTACCCAATAAGGTTGAATATTTTTAATTTATTCAATGAACTCCATAACCAATCTTTGTGAATATTGGTCAGTTAAAATGACATGAGTTTTGCTATTGAAATAAAAACATTTTTCTGAAGTAGACTCATTTTGCAACATTTGTGACATATGACATTTGTATGTGCTGTTATTTAACATATTAGAACACCTTTGAAATTCACAAGCTAATCTCATATTGATTTAAATATATCATTTGATTTAACATACTTAACTTTTCAATTAAGATTATTGTAAATAAAAAACAGCTGTCATGACATGTAACAACATCACATGACCCTTCTGCAGAGTGCTTGCTACAGGTGTAGCTGAAACATGTTATGGTAGTGACAAATGTTTTTGGGGAAAAAAAGAGCAACTGTTTAAATTTGTATAAACTTTTCAAACTCCTTTCATCAACTACTCCAAATAACATTCTTGATTCTTAGATTGGTTAGTCACGTGTGGATTTCTGTCCCAGGATTTCAGGTAGGATGCAATGTGTAAAATAGTGCTGAATTTTGGGAACTGCTGTTTCCCACAGCTGGTCATCTGGCAGAATTCTTTCCACATAAATATCATTTTCACTCCATACTACAAAATCACAATATTGTACATCCACAATGTGAATCTGATCCTGGAGCTGATGGTAATAAGGATGGTTCCTATCCAGTTGTACAGAATCTCCAACCTTGACGAGACGACGAGACAAAAACCAGGCTGTCCAGCACACATCCTCAGACCGACTTCATGCTGTTTGCTCTGTGGGCACTGAAGGACAAGACAATGAAACTTAGACATAAAAAATAAATACGGTAGTCTCCAAAACATTTCAATATGATACGTTTTTAAAGATTGTGTTTCACTCATTTCACTATCCAACACCAATGTTAGAAAATGAGACTATATTTATGTCTCTGTCAACCAGGTGTGTTCCACAGGTAAGAATGTATTAATCTGGACTAAGTTTTAAAAGGTGATGGAAAGGTCACACATTTTTTAACTGGAAACAAGGCAACATCCCACAAACTGCAAGACCATCCCCAAAACTACGGCTACATGCTGTGAAATATGCAAACAACAAAGATTTGAGTAAAAAATTATAGTTGTAACATTCATACTGTGAGGTGCGCAAAGTCTGCAGTGCAGTACCCTAATGCATGCTCAATAATCCAGGTAGAAAAATCTAAAAAAGCTAAGTCTGCAGTGCAGTAGTCCAAACCTTTTGAGAAATAAATTTTAC
>JBBPBX010101497.1:0-12185 GCA_038048925.1 Garcialebias charrua
GTGCGGCTGCACAGGGCGCCATCCAGCAGGGGGCGCATAAGAGGAGACCCCGCTCCTCGTTTTTTTATTTATTTAAATCTTTTACAACTTTTGTTTTTAACAACATAACACAGAACACTACCGCGCTGCTCCTGGGCCGCCCCACCCTTAATTTATTCACATGTCCTCAGTTTAATCACCGCAGCAGCTGCTGGGTGCATTTCCTCAACCCAGGTCGTCCGCCCCCCTCCACTTTCACTTTCGTTTTTACGGAGGTGACACTACGTGCGGTCAGTGGAAAGATGGAAGAGAGGAAGAGTGAAGAGAAAGATTAAAAAGAGAGAGGCTCTGGAAACAGACAGCTAAATGTGCAAACATTGACACATTTTTCACTCAAACAGCTGCGGTTTGTTAAGGAGAGATCAAACAGGTAAAGGGCGAGATACACTCGAGCGTCCTCACGGTACGCCTATACGCAGCGTACGTACGCCAAGGCAAAAGCGTAGCCCCGCGTAGCCCCTCAGGGCATGTACGCGCAAAAGTATTTTTTTACTACGCATACGCGATCCGCGTGCGCGATACGCGGTGTCTGACCATAAACTTCCCGGCGCCGGACTGTTTTGTATGTTACACAAATGAAATAAATTCCCCTTCTTTATCGCTGATCGGGCCTTTTCTTTTGTTTTTTTGCCTAAAGTCAAGTAACCGCTTCTTCCTCCGTTCACTCGATGATTGAAATGAATGAATTCAGGTCCTACCTGGGTGCGCGATGTTTTAATATTCCCTGGTGGGCTGTGTGCTGCAGGAAAAGCGCTCCCTGTTATTATTTTTATTTCTGAGAGAACTTTTTATAACATATATAGTAGAAACACCGCATCAGAACACCGCAGAAGTCCAGCGAGCTGCTCATGTTAAAGGTTTCACTTTCAACTAGGTTTCACATTCAGCTGACTGAGCGCTGTCAATCAATTCAGTAGGCGTGTCAGCAAGTGACCAATCAGCGAGCTCAGTTGAGTCCACTCCGTGCTCAGCTGCTCATATTACAACAAGGAGAACGTGAGCTGAAGTATAGCAGCAAAAACATACGCACAAAATATGCGCGTATACGCGCGTATACGGAGTCTGCTTCAGTGTATCTCGGCCTTAAGACATGCTGTTGAATTTTGCTGCAAAACACCGTTCAAGTTAATTATCAAGTCAATGAATTTTGTGGTGTGTAGCATTGTGACATAACATACTGTTAAATAATTTAAATAATATTATATGAGTCTGGATGAAACTGGCCTGAATTGATCATAAGTCTTTGTAAAAAGGGGAGATTTGTGCAGTTATGACAATTTTATAAACGTGATTTGGTGTCAGGAGTGATGAGGGGATTGTTCCTGTCAGTATGAAGGAACAGGTGAGCTGTTCTAACTGTGTGTGAACAAACAAGCATTAGTTCCAATATAAACACTTTCTAAACGACAGTAGTGACATTGTTATCATTAAAAGTAAGATAATAAATACATAAAGCAATGAAAGGGAATAGTATGAAAGTAATATGAAATAAGCCTGCATATTTTACCATTGAAAATATATTAATTGGTTAAGTCAAAATGTGTTTTCCATATCAAATGTGCTAAATCTTTACAGATAATTGTTCTGATGCAGGCTCAGTAAATGTAGTCCTCTGGACAGATTCTTCTTTGTATCAAAAAGACTTCTTCAGTCTGAGGAGCTGTGACAAACTCAGTCATCGTTCCTCCTTGATAGAGAGGAACGATGGTTTGAGAGAGGAGTAAAGGAGGCCATCTTTGTGAAAAGAAACCGTCCATCATTAAACAGAGGTGGAGGCCTCCATGTTCAACTGTCCACCTCTCACAATGCTGTTATTGCTAGTATCTTACTGTTCATATAAAATATTTGATAATGTTCTTATAGAAACAATTCTTGAATAATGTTCATAATGTGTTAATGCTACATGTTTGTCTCAGGCTACTTCTTGTTCTGCCATTAACTCTAAATACTTATTGAATAGTTTATATATGTAGGTAAAACTAGATGTTGAACAACCCATTAAAATACACCAGAATGCAGGAAATGGCATCTATTTTATTCAAAATTTTCTGGGAGAGGACCCCCACTGGCAACCTAGCGGGGGGGGGGGGGGCATTGGGGTTGCTCGCACAGGGCGCCAAATAGGCTAGGACCGCCTCTGGATCCATTGTCATATAATCCAACTACAGCACAGACTCTTTCCTCAGCTTGTATTATACTTATCCTTTGCACTCCACGAGGGGAAAAAAGTTTTAATATTTATATAGACACATGCACTTATTCATTTAAACTGTTTATGAGTGGGTGGACTAATGTTTAGGGACCACATCTGTAATGGAGAAATATTATCACTCCCATTTCTCTGCCCACTTTTTTGCCACTTTCCAGTTTTATTATATCTTCACTGTATTCTTTTAACTTGTTTGCAGCTTTGCTAAGTCTTCCCTTCTTCCCTTTTAACGACAAGTAATGATGCTTTTGACGTGTAGATATTATTCATTCATGTCACTGTGAAATGAAACTGTAGTGCCTCTATTCAGACTTTAAAATGACTTTTTTGTACAAAGTACTTGGTAAGATTGATGTCTGAACTACGTAACAGATTAGCTTACGATTGAGATAAACCAAAAGCTGTTTTTTTTAAACTGCACCATAGGAAATCAAAACTTTTTATGACCTTTTCTCTTGTCAACAATTAAAACATTTCTAAATTTGAATTTGCCGTTGAATGCAGCATAAAGGCAAAATGTTGGAAGTCAGTCAGTGACTGTAAGAAATGATAAAGAAAGTGGTTATGTTGAAAAACACAATAACACTCTTGTATGAGGGTGCTGCAAACTGTGCAGTACCTTCATGTAATAACGGTATATGTTTTTGTTCTTTTTATAGAAGACCACTCTGCTATGAGAGGAAATGATTAAACTGTGTACAACATACTGTTACTGGCTAGTACTGTATAAAGTTTTTGCTCAGCCTCACTTTTGTGAAATAAATTCTTCTGAAAATGAAACAAAATGAATGGAAGCAGAAAATGTGCACCTTTGAGATCCTTCAGTATATAAAAGAAGAGTTTGTAAAACATTTATGAAGCTTTTACTGATAAATGTACAAAAATGGTAAATTATATTAGTATTAAATCTAATCTCAATCTCACAAAGTTCAAAATTCTTTATTTGCCATTTGTGCACGCAGACCAACAATCCAGACACGCTGGAGTTCTTGTGCAGAGCTCTATCAGTCCAACAAAGATCAGTCAGGTCATCTGGACGTTTCATCCTTCATCCAATCCGAGGAACCACAAACAAACTTGAGTCCCACAAGCAGCACATTCCCATGATGGATCAACCAGTTTTATGGTGATAAGATGGCTTCCGGGGCCCGCCATTTCCCCCGTCGACTCCTCTGAGTCAACCACAGCCAAAGTGGTTCAAACCATCAAAGATCATGCTCAATAATCCCAATTCTTATCACCAACAAACTGGTTGGTCCACTGTGCGAGCGTGCGGCTTGCGGGACTGTTTGTGGCTCCTCGGACTGATGAAGCCCTTTGGATGAAGGATGAAATGTCTTAACACAAAAAAGAAAATGTCCAGATGACCTGACTAAACTTTGCTGGATTTTCTATACCTGGATTATTGAGCACAAAGTTTTAAGCTCTCAGTCATAGTCAACAAACACTGAAACAACACTAAATAATTGAAATTAAAATAAGAACTAGATGTGAGGGGGGTGTGGTCGTGAGATGGAGTGAGTCGCACTTGCCAGTGCTCTGGGTAAAATTTATTTTTTAGTACCACCAAGCCCTCTATATGTAATATTTTTTGCCTATCATCACGCACACAACTTCCATCAAGCATCTCTTTTGAAGATTTTGGATTAAAAAATGTCTCAAAAGTCGACAAGATCGAAGGACGCCGAGAAAGATGACGCTGGCCTAACCCTCGAGGCAATTACCTCGCTGCTGGAGGAGCACCGCGCTGCGCTGTCAGCTGAGTTCAAACAAACTTTTCACCAGCTGGATATCAAATTGGACCAAACTCGGCTCGCGGTGGAGGAACACGGCCAGCGTGTGTCATCACTGGAACTTGTCACTAACGACCTGAGCCAGCGCATGTCGGAGGTGGAAAACACCTGCTCAACTCTGCAGGAGGAAAACGCCAGACTAAGATCTAAACTGGCGGATTTAGAAAATCGAAGCAGACGGCAGAATATTCGTGTGCTGGGTTTACCGGAATCTATTGAAAGCGGACGTCCCACAGACTTCTTTTCCAACCTGCTGTGCGACATCTACGGGCGTGACACGCTTCCTTCTCCACCCGAACTGGACCGGGCCCATCGAACCCTCGCTCCGAAACCCGCCTCGGACCAGCGGCCGCGCCCGGTTATCCTGCGAGTGCACCGGGTCCAGGTGAAGGAGCTCATGATCCGAGAGGCTCGACGCAGAGGCAGGCTTGAATACCAGGGTAAACCGGTGCGGATCGTGGAAGACTACAGCCCAGAAGTCCTCAACCAGCGAGTGGAATATAAGGACGTGATGTCTGCGCTGTATTCTCTGGGTCTAAAACCTGCTCTGCTTTTTCCTGCTCGACTTCGCGTGACTTTACCTGATGGACACAGAAAGTGGCTGGGCTCGGTCGAAGAGGCGCAGAAGTTCAGTGACACCTTTCAAGCTTCACAGCGCAAGTAATATTTAAACTTTTCTTCTAACTGATGAACAATGTACGGAAGCGTATTGCTGACACCAATGCGCTGTTCCCGCACTGGCTTTGATTATTACACTAAACTTTTCTTTACATGAGGTGAGGAACAGATGAGCAGGACTCTGCCCATACTCTGATTATCTGAGACTTTTTTAGTTGCAGCTTTTTTTGAACTATTAACATTTTTGAAATGAAACATTTTTCCTTTTCTCGTTTACCTGTTGACTATTTTGAGCTGAATCTTGGGTTAGTCCTGGATTGATTGATAATTAATTTGAGATTGGGATTAATTTAACTTTACGTTTGTATATATATATATTTTTTAGGCATTAGGTATTTAGGCACATAAATAATTGAAGTAGGCCTATCCAGGTATAAAAATGGGTGAAATATATAATGTTTTTAATATATTATTTTGAACTATTAACATTTTTCCTCTTCTTGTTTACCTGTTGACTATCTTGAATTGAATCTTGAATTGGTCTTGGACTGATTGAAGATTTAATTTAGGATTAGGATTAATTTAACCTTGTTTATATGTGTATGCGTGATCACACATCTATGTGTACATTTTTGGCCTTGCATGAGGTGCTTATACATTTTTTTTCCTCTGATGATACTGGAGCACTAGTTTAAAAGTTAGACAGGAGACTTATTTTTAATTTCTATGGAGCTTGCTGCTTCTGTCTGTTGCAGCTGTCCAGGGTGGGAAAGGGAGGGGGTGGGGGGTCCATCACTGCCATTAATTTATATTTTCTTTCACTTTGCCAAGAACTGCACAGCCATCAACACATTAGACTGTATTACCTACCTTTCTTATACAAATTATTAGTAATATGAGTGGTCAGTTGGTGTTGTCAAGCTGGAACGTCAAAGGTTTGAACCACCCCGTCAAGAGAAGGAAGGTGCTCTCTCATTTAAAACAGTTAAATACAGGCATTGCTTTCCTGCAGGAGACTCACATTAGAAGTGACGATAGCAAACGATTACTGCAAACATGGCACGGGCAGAGTTTCCATTCCTCATTTCGAGCAAAGGCTCGGGGCGTCTCGATCCTCATCAGTCAAGACATTTCATTTGAACCTTTTCAAGTTAACTCAGATAAATATGGTCGTTTTGTGATTGTTTCCGGTAAATTGTACAACACACCAGTAGTGCTAGTTAACGTTTATGCCCCAAATACGGATGATGTTGGTTTCTTTGAGAAATTATTCTCACTGCTCCCGGACCTAAACACATACTCATTGATACTCAGTGGTGACTTGAATTGCTGGTTGGACCCAGTTTTGGACAGATCCTCTACAAACCCTGCCACAGCCAGCAGGTCGTCCCACACTATTCGTGCCTTTCTATCTAAGTATGGCCTGTGCGATGTATGGCGTTTTTTACACCCAGCTGAGAGAGAATATTCTTTTTTTTCTCATGTTCATCATTCATACTCGAGGATCGATTACTTTTTCATGGACAACAAACTTCTTCCCTCTGTCCGTGGCTGTGACTACCACAGTATTGTCATCTCAGACCATGCACCTGTCACTCTGTCTTTGTCCCTCCCTGACATTCCTATAAGGAGTAGACAGTGGAGATTCAATTCAACGTTACTGTTAAACAATGATTTTGTTACATTTATAGAAAAAGAAATAACCTTCTTTCTATCCATAAACAGAACTCCTGGGATCCCACTGTCAACAGTTTGGGATACCCTTAAGGCCTATCTTAGGGGACAAATCATTTCATATACCGCCCGGCTGAGGCAAAAATCTCAAAAAGAAAGAACTGATTTAGCCCAGCAGATAAAAGAAATTGATCAACAATATGCTCAAAACAAATGCCCTAATCTGTACAAAAAAAAGTAGAACTCAAAACTAAGTTTGATTTATTGTCTACATACTCAATAGAACAATCACTTTTGAAAAGTAAATCATCATTTTACATACATGGAGAAAAGTCAGGAAAACTACTGGCAAATCAGTTGAAGGGTGCCATGGCTAAACAAATCATCCCTAAGATCCAATTAGAGAACGGCACCACAACTCTAGATCATTTACAAATTAACAGAGCATTTAAGGACTTTTATTCCCATTTATATACTTCAGAATCCCAAACCAACAAGAATTTATCTTCTCAGTTTTTCGAAAAGACCAACATGCCAAAACTCACACCCAACCTGAAAGATGCACTGGAGATCCCAATATCCCTGACAGAAATTGTGTCAGCTGTATCGGTAATGCAGTCTGGCAAATGTCCGGGTCCTGACGGCTTCCCTGCTGAATTTTTTAAGAAATTTTCTTCATTACTTTCCCCACTCCTACACTCGGTTCTCTTAGAGTCATTTGACCAAGGATCCCTTCCGAAATCTTTTTTAGAGGCCTGCATTACCCTCATTGCAAAGAAAGGAAAAGACCCAACTCACTGTTCCTCTTATCGACCAATCTCCCTTTTAAATACAGACGCCAAAATTTTAGCCAAAGTTCTTGCTCAAAGGTTGGAAAAGATCCTTCCTTTGATCATATCAAAAGACCAGACTGGATTCATTAAAGGCAGGCACTCCTTTTTTAATGTCAGACGCCTTTTTGACATTATTTATTCTCCTTCGGATACTGTTCCTGAGTGTGTTATTTCCCTTGATGCAGAGAAAGCATTTGATCGGGTTGAATGGGACTACTTGTTTAATGTTCTTGACAAATTTGGTTTTGGCCCCAATTTCATTACATGGGTGCAATTAATTTATTCACATCCCACCGCAACCATTCGTACCAACTCTCAGATATCAAAACCCTTCAGTCTACATCGAGGAACTCGCCAGGGATGCCCACTGAGCCCTATGCTCTTTGACCTGGCAATTGAACCTCTTGCCACTGCCTTGCGGTCCTGTGACACAATTTCAGGAATCTGGAGAGGCGATATGGAGCACAAGGTCTCCCTTTATGCTGATGACCTTTTACTTTTCATTTCTCATCCGACTGACACGCTGCCCTCCGTTTTATCATTACTTGAGGAATTTGGAATAAACTCTGGTTACAAATTAAACCTGAGTAAAAGTGTAATTTTCCCTGTCAATACCCTGGCGCAGACTCTTGACTTTGGTAAATGGCCTCTTAAAATTGAGAAGACAAAATTCTCTTACCTGGGTGTTACAGTTACGAGGAGGTATAAAGATTTATATCAAGAAAACTTTGTCTCTCTGTTGAATCAGACAAAGCAGGCATTATCCCGATGGTCACCGCTTTCCATTTCCCTCACAGGCCGTATTAACTCAGTCAAGATGGTCACTTTACCTAAGTTTTTATATCTTTTTCAAAATATTCCTGTTTTTATCCCTGGTTCATTCTTTGTTCAGTTAGATTCCATCATTTCATCATATCTGTGGCAAGGAAAACGTCCACGCTTAAATAAGACACATCTCCAAAAAACTAAGGCCGCAGGCGGTCTTGCCCTTCCAAATTTCCGCTTTTATTATTGGGCAGCAAACTTGCACTGTCTAGCATTCTGGTCATTCTATTACAACAGGCCTGACAGCCCTGACTGGGTAGAGATGGAGTCACAGTGTTCTGGGAAATGGTCCTCCGTGGCTTTCTTGGGATCCTCACTCCCGCTTCCACCACTTACAACTGTTATAAATCCAGTTATAAAACACTCACTAAAAATCTGGGCACAATTTCGTAAATGTTTCAATTTCTCTAGTTTCTCTCTCTATAGCCCTATCATGTCTAACCAACTTTTCAAACCCTCATCTCAGGACTCTGTTTTTAAAGAATGGCAAAGAAGGGGTATAGTACGCTTCAATGACTTGTTTCTCAATAACACTTTAGCTTCATTTCAACAACTATGTGAAAAATTTAGTCTTCCCCAGTCCAATTTTTTTAGGTATCTCCAAATACGGCACTTTATTACTCTTCATTTGTCCAGCCTCTCCATTTCAACTGATAGCAGTATTGTTGACACTATTCTTTCTCTAGACCCAAATAAAAAACAGTCCATTTCATTCATTTACAGTAAACTATTGGATTTGAAGCGTGCTTCCTCAGATAAAATCAAAGCTGCTTGGGAAGAGGATCTCGGCTCCTCTATTTCAGAGGACTCTTGGACCTCCATACTCAAACTGGTGAGCTCCAGTTCTCTCTGTGCTAGACATTGTCTAATACAATTTAAAGTGGTGCACAGAGCTCACATCTCTAAACTGAAATTGTCCTCTATGTATCCTGATGTCAGCCCATACTGTGTGAGATGCAAACATGCTGAAGCCTCTCTCTCCCATATGTTTTGGTTTTGCCCATCTCTGAACAAATATTGGCGGGAAATCTTTCAGACTTTATCACATGTACTAGATACACGCCTGAACCCTGACCCACTGATTGCTCTGTTTGGTCTTGTAGAGGGCATGACAAACCTAAATAAAAACCAACAACATGTAATATCGTTCACCTCTCTCCTGGCCAGACGAGCTATTTTGCTTAGGTGGAAAGAACCGTTTCCACCCACTCACGCTCAGTGGTTGGCTGACATCATGTCCTGTTTAAAGCTGGAGAAAATCAGATTCACACTCCAACAGAAAGAGGGTAAATTTGAGAATGTCTGGGGACCTTTCCTGAATCTGTTCCAGTCTCTTTGACAACACAACTCATTCAGGTTAATGCAGTCTCTTGGCTATTTTACCTTTTATTTATTTTTTTCCTTTTCTTTTGGCAGTGATTGGGTAGGGATTATTTTCTACATGTTGTAACTTAGATTGATTGTTGTGTTTTTTGTTGTTGTTGTTGTTGTTGTTTTTGTTTGTTGTTGTTGTCTGAAGAAAAAAAATGAAAAATTCAATAAAAAAGATCTTGAATTTGAAAATAAGAACTAAGCGGTTTCTATCTACACTGTAAAGTAAGTAAACCATATCACATGACCAGTGAAGTTAGTGTTATTATTGCACCTGCTCAGTACTGTACTTTTGTTTTGCCATCAGTCTGAGTGTGGCAGGGAAAATACCTTGTACTGTGGGTGATGATGCTACCTGCTCTGCTGTGTCTCAGATTGTATGAACATTTCTTGTGTCTGATAAGAGAGTGAGCTGGCTGGAGTGAGTCCTTGATGATTCCAGCTGCTCTTTTTCGACAGCGTTGAACATACATCGTCTTTTTTTTTTCTCCATTCAACCTTTATTTAGACAGGTTAATCCCATTGAGCCTCGGGGACTCATTTACAAGAGAGACTTGATTTCTTAACAAAGAAAGATGACAACAGTGAATAACAACGACAATAGACAGTCATAAAGTAGGCATAGGTATAAACATTTAAGTTTCTCTCTCTTTTTTATTTTTACAAATCAAAACAATCAAAACAAAATAACAACCAAAAGGACAATCAAGTCCATGGAAGGAAGCTTGACACAGTGACTCTATTAGCAATAAAAAAATGTTGAAATATATTTAGTCTTATCTCCCTGGGCTGCCACCTTACTGTGGTGGAGGGGTTTGGGTGTCCCAATGATCCTAGGAGCTATGCTGTCAGGGGCTTCATGCCCCTAGTAGGGTCACCCAAGGCAGACAGGTCCTAGGTGAGGGACGAGACAAAGTGCAGCCCAAAGACCCCAATGATGAGTAAAACTAATGGAATCAATGTTCCCTCGCCCGGACGCGGGTCACCGGGGCCCCACTCTGGAGCCAGGCCCGGAGGTGGGGCACGCTGGCGAGCGCCTGGTGGCCGGGCTTTTCCCCACTCTGGAGCCAGGCCCGGAGGTGGGGCACGCTGGCGAGCGCCTGGTGGCCGGGCTTTTACCCATGGAGCCCGGCCGGGCACAGCCCGAAGAGGAGACGTGGGTCCCCCTTCCCATGGGCTCACCACCTGTGGGAGGGGCCAAAGGGGTCGGGTGCAATGTGAGATGGGTGGTGGCCGAGGGCGGGGACCCTGGCGGTCTGATCCTCGGCTACAGAAGCTGGCCATTGGGACATGGAATGTCACCTCTCTGGTGGGGAAGGAGCCTGAGCTAGTGTGTGAGGTTGAGAAGTTCCGACTAGAAATAGTCGGACTTACCTCAACACATGGCTCTGGCTCTGGAACCAGTTTCCTTGAGAGGGGTTGGACACTCTTCCACTCTGGAGTTGTCCCTGGTGAGAGGCGCCGAGCAGGAGTGGGCATACTGGTTGCCCCCCATCTTGGTGCCTGTACGTTGGGGTTCACCCCGGTGAACGAGAGGGTAGCCTCCCTTCGCCTACGTGTGGGGGGACGGGCTCTGACTGTTGTTTGTGCCTATGCACCAAACGGCAGCTCAGACTACCCACCCTTTTTGGAGTCCTTGGAGGGGGTATTGGAGAGTGCGCCTCCTGGGGACTCCCTTGTTCTACTGGGGGACTTCAACGCTCACGTGGGCAATGACAGTGAGACCTGGAGGGGTGTGGTTGGGAGGAACGGCCCCCCTGATCTGAACCAGAGTGGTGTTCTGTTATTGGACTTCTGTGCTCGTCATGGATTGTCCATAACGAACACCATGTTTAAGCATAAGGGTGTCCATATGTGCTCTTGGCACCAGGACACCCTAGGTCGCAGTTCGATGATCGACTTTGTTGTCGTCTCATCTGATCTGCGGCCGCATGTCTTGGACACTCGGGTGAGGAGAGGGGCGGAGCTGTCAACTGACCACTACCTGGTGGTGAGTTGGCTCCGATGGTGGGGGAGGATGCCGGTCAGACCTGGCAGACCCAAACGTATTGTGAGGGTCTGCTGGGAACGTCTGGCAGAGTCTCCCGTAAGACGGAGCTTTAACTCCCACCTCCGGGAGAGCTTTGAACACGTTCCGAGGGAGGCGGGGGACATGGAGTCCGAGTGGGCCGTGTTCCGCGCCTCTATTGTCGAGGCAGCTTATCGGAGCTGTGGCCGCAAGGTTGTTGGTGCCTGTCGTGGTGGCAACCCTCGAACCCGGTGGTGGACACCGGCAGTGAGGGATGCTGTCAGGCTGAAGAAGGAGTCCTATTGGGCCTTTTTGGCTTGTGGGACCCCGGAAGCAGCTGATAGGTACCGGCAGTCCAAGCGGCATGCGGCTCGGGTGGTTGCTGAGGCAAAAACTCGGGCGTGGGAGGAGTTCGGAGAGGCCATGGAGAATGACTTCCGTACGGCTTCGAGGCGATTCTGGTCCACCATCCGGCGTCTCAGGGGGGGAAAGAGGTACGCGACCAACACCATTTATGGTGGGGGTGGCGTGCTGCTGACCTCAACTCGGGATGTTGTGAGTCGGTGGGCGGAATACTTCGAAGACCTCCTCAATCCTACTGGCACGTCTTCCACTGAGGAAGCGGAGCCTGGGGACTTTGGGTCGGGTTCTCCGATCTCTGGTGCTGAGGTCGCCGAGGTGGTTAAAAAGCTCCGCGGTGGCAAGGCTCCGGGGGTGGATGAGATTCGCCCGGAGTTCCTTAGGGCTCTGGATGTTGTAGGGTTGTGTTGGCTTACGCGACTCTGCAATATCGCGTGGACATCGGGGGCAGTTCC
>JBBPBX010101498.1:0-12185 GCA_038048925.1 Garcialebias charrua
TATATACTGTATATAGTATTTAGAAATTTTATTTTGAAAAGCCGAGTTATGCAGCTTCCGGTTTTACGTAGTAAACGTAGAGGTGGAGGAATTCTGCACTGTACTCTCTAAAAAAGCAAAGTCTGGTCCTCTGGATATTCACAAAACAAAACAAAACTGTACTGTGAACGCGTTTTTACGTCGTAAATGAATGGAGAATACGGAGGATGGACGGAGGAAGTAGGCCATAACTCTTTTTCCCTTTATTATGGCTCCCAAATGTATGTGTTTTTTGATGATTATGTAGGGTACTGTGTTAGGATAGGCTAGGTGCTTGGTAATACTGTACTGTACATGTAATACAGTATACTGTACTTGTATATGGTGCAGTATGTACGTATATTTTGACTTACGTCGAAATTCGGTTTACGATGCCGCGTAGGAACAGATCTCCGTCGTAAGTAGAGGACTACCTGTATACAGTATATATGTATATATATTTTTAATATATATATTTGTGAAGTGGGCCGGATTGAAGTCACTCACGCCTCACGGACCGGAAATGGCCCGCGGGCTGTCAGTTGAATAGCCCTGTTATATACTGTTGGAGTTACACCTCACAAGATCTCAAAATTTCACATATGTTTGTGATTAATATTACAGTATTTACAAAGTTTGATAAATTGCTCATCATGAAATGTTTTCTTTTTTTTTTTACTACTTTGACATGAAAGGCACTGGGTCATAAGCATTCCTTCAAGGAATGCCAGACCTTATTTTTTTTGTAAGAGCTTTTGCTTGGTGAAGCTTATTCAGGGTTGAAAGCGAGATGAGGGTGTAACAAGGAGAGGAAGAAACAGAGACAGAGTGAATCAGAAGAGGAGTGAGTGAAATCAGAACCCTCCCACAGGAAACCAAGCTAAACTCCTCTTCTCCTTCTATGGTAAAAACTCCCCCAAACGCCACCGCGTCGCCTTGGGAGTAGAGTCAAAGTTCTGCTAAGTATAAATCACAAAGCTATGAGAATGGTGGAACAGACCAGACTTTATATGAGCTCTTACATGAGGAAGAGAGAGAAGTTCTGAATGTCAGCCATGGCTCAGAATATCCAGTTTTACTCACAGAAACAGTCAGGAGGCAATCATGTCGACATTTTTCCAGTTTGCTGTAGAAATATGAACACATGCGAGTAATAATGTAACACCCGTGTGATGCACTGACTCACCAATCGTGTTTGTCAAAGCAAACACTGGGAACCATTTCAGCTCTGAGGTTTCTGCACAAACATGTCTGTGAACAACACAGCAGCAGGAGCCAAACGCTGAGCAAAAGATAATTTATCAACTTGTAACCATCTTTACCGAGACAGGGTTAATTGATTTTTACTTGTGTGAGCATGGCGCTACCTTTGTAACAACTGTTGAACATGTTAGAGCCTATTTGAATGGCTGATAAGTGTTATTTAAATGATGAAATACATGTTTGTGTTTAATTTTCTGTTCTTCTTTGCTGTGAAACATATCAAACAAGACTATAAATGTATTCATTGATAATCCAATTTTTTTTTAAAGATTACAGAGCCTGAAATAATACAAAATAAAATCAGGTACAGGAAATACTGACAAAAAAAAAGATGCAGACATGATGATAAGACACAGTTCAGAGCAATGGAAAGAAAAGATCAGATTAGAAAAATCACACAAAAATGCACCCAACACCGTGCCAGTAGGTTAATCTAAAAAGTATTTTAATGCTAAGCTTGTACCAGCACAATAAGCAATCCAGTGTATTAAAATACACTGACATATTAAGTGCTTTATATAGATGCATGAAGCAAAAAAAAAAAAAACAGCTCTACTTACATTTCAAGTGTTTTATTTTCTTCGATGATCTCAGTGTATGTTTCTTAGATGCTGTATGAGCTTTACAAAAAGATGCTTGATGGGAATCTGGACAGAAAAACACAAGTGTTTATTTAATTTGAAGAGCTGCACATATAGCAAAGACTATGTAATGTAGACCATGAAACTATGTTTATATTCTGATGGAAATCGTGCTTAAAAAAAAAAAATCATGACAGCCCACTTACTGTAATAATGATAATATGTCAATAAATAAATAAATAAAATGGGGATATTCTGCATTAATTGCTATATGATTGGAAACAAAAGTTCAACGCTAAAAATATAGAGGAACTATGAAATGGAATAATGAAAACAACAGTCGTCAAAACCTAAAATCTACATAATATTTGTTTTCTTGTTTGAAACAGACTGGAGAAAATTTCAATTCAGTTCAATTCAGTTCATTTACATTGCACCAAATCACAACAGAAGTCAGTTCAGGGCACTGTACAGAACATTCATACTGTATATATAAAAAGTATGTTAACATTATTTATCTGAGGAGCAGACTGCTTTGAGTTTGAGTGCTTTGAGAAAATAAAGAAAAGTGTTTAATGTTGACATGTTCATCATTCTTATAACAAAATCCAAATTAAAACCTTTGTTACAGTAGACAGTAAAAGTAAAATGCTGTAAAAAGTGAAAGTGCAATATAAATTCCAATTATGGTGAGAGCGCTGTTCCATTTTCAGCAAACATGAGATTAGATTACAGCACGAAAAAATGCATTTCTTCACGATAACAGTGCGCTGCTCAGGCAGGTTTCTGGGTACACTTGTAAACAGAGCTGAAAAAAAAAACAATACACCAAGTACAGTTAAAACATGTTGAGATTAAACTTAGTCCTTGTGTTTTCGTGACATAAAAATGACAGTTTATGAAACACAATGCTGAAAACCTAGTTCATGAAACACAATGCTGAAAACCTAGTAAGTGCCTATCACATTGATTGACAGCTTAATGTGAAAACAGACATTTTCAACTGAATTTAAAATGTAAAATAATAATAAAAAATATATATAATAATAATAAAAATATAGTAATAATAATAATAATAAATAATAATAATAATAATAATAATAATAATAATTATTATTATTATTATTATTATTATTACCTGTATTATTATTATTATTATTATTATTATTATTATTATTATTATTATTATTATTATTATTATTATTATTATTATGTGCTTGTAGTTAGTCCCTCTGGTCCATAGGGGGCGCACGTTCGAGATACCTAGAAAACGGTAGCTTCCTTTTCGGTATTATGAATGGAAAAGCTGGTGTTTTATGTGTCCCGTAAACCTCAGATTACAAAATATTATCCGAGAGGTTCGTTTTGAAACGAGCTAAGATATAAACTAGTTCAAGATGTCTGCTAGCGCTGTGTATGTCCTGGATTTAAAAGGAAAGGTAAGATAACGGAACGTCGCTGCTAAGCTAGCGTTAGCCTAGCCTGCATCCTGCTAGTTTTCGAACAAACTAAGATGTGGCAGCGAGGACAGCATAAACAGCAATGTTTTGCTTTGTTAATGGTTGAACTTTCAACACAAGTCAGTTTACACTTAAAGGAGTCGTATCATGTTTACAGCTAGAAGGCAAGCTTTAAAATAAGATTTAATTCCATCTGGCTGACATCAGGTGACCAGCTGTTAGCCAAAACGCCATTCCAAACTTCCATATGAAATCAGCAACACTTAAGTTTACCACTTATAAAGTAGTAAGTAAATAGTTTCACCATTCTTGCACAGCCTTTTCTTAAACCACGACCGTCTTCTGTTGAACTCGGCTTTGAACATGTCAAAAGTAATGTCAAAATCTTCATTTATAATACGTAGTTACCTACGTGCGTTGACAATGTTTTCTCAAATGTGACAATGATAAAACAAGTTACATAGTTTTACGTCAAGATTATGTGAACAAATAATTTTAAAACGTGTCATTGTTTAGATACAGTGCCACCTGGCTTCATTGTGCCATATGGATTAAAAATACTCGTGGTTCCAAGTAAAAAATTAACTGATGCAAGAATATACTTTTAATATCAACATTTGTTTTTTAAATACTTGTAAGAGCCTTTAGATAAAATCTTTAAAATGTAAACTTTTCAGCAAATCTGTTTTCAGATTCTGGTGGAATAGGTCTGTTGCAGCGGTAGAAGAGTACAGTAGATTGAATACGAAACCTGTTTGAGGTTAGTTGTGCAAATAAAATAAACAAAGGACACAAATCAAATGCATATATGTAGACAAAGATATTAATATATAAAAAATAAATAAACAAGAAAAACAAATTAGAGAGCATAATGGAAGAGACTGTACAAAATGTGATGCAAATTAGGGCTGAACAATTAATTGCATTTGCAATAATATCGCAATATGATAAAATGAGATTTTCTAATCGCAAAGGCTGCAATTTGACTGGTCACATGACACAAATCTTTATCATCACTTTAAAAAAAAACACCACAAAGACATTTACGATGGTTGCATGGCTAGAATGACAACAACCAGTGCTTCAACTTCAAGTAAGCAAAGTATCAGTCGACAGGGATCACTGACCGAACTGTTTGAACTTCAAACAGTAATTTTTTTTTTATATCAAATTTTTTACATTATTAACTGTCATGTGAAGTTCAGACAGTAGTTAGGAAGTTCACTTAACATGTTTACTATTATGTTTATGAAACAAGAAAAAATAGAAATGGTGAAAAAAAAGGCATAGATTTGTTTGCTTTATTGTAATCTCTGCTTTAAATAAATCTGACATTGTTTATTATAAAACAGATTGATTTATTGCTTCTGTTTGTTGAAAAATACTTGAGAAGATGTTTTAAAAAAATCGCGTTTTAAATCGCAATTGCAATTTATAGAAAAAAATTTGCAATTAGATTATTTTCCAAAATTGTTCAGCCCTAATGCAAATTACAGTTATTGCACTTTAAACATTAGATGAGCACTGATAAAGGAAAATGACCTACTGCGTTGTTGGTAATTGAAAGAGTTTAGTATATAATCTATTAAATATTAACTAATGGGAAACAATTTTCTCCCAGTAGCAATAAGAGTCCTGATTACCATTGATTATGTTCCTATGTGTGCATTGATGGATTTGTTTTAAAGTGGACAGGATGTTGAACAGGCCTCCATGAAAATGTTGGCAGCTAGAATTTATGATGATTCGTTTTCTGCTGTATAATATTTGTGTTACATTATAAAAATCTTTCACAAACAAACCTGAATACTGTAGTTGCACACTCTAATGGATAACTGCTCCTTTCAGGTCCTGGTGTGCCGAAATTATCGGGGAGATGTGGACATGTCCGAGATTGAGCACTTCATGTCCCTTCTGATGGACAAAGAGGAGGAGGGAACGCTCTCTCCAATCCTGGCTCACGGCGGAGTCCGTTTTATGTGGATCAAACACAATAATCTTTACTGTATCCTTACTGTTCGCATTATTGTATTCACACCCAGGCTTATTTATTCTTTTCTGTGTGGTATTTCACATTCTCCTCTGCTTATAGAAGACAAATGCTGATTATGTTTGATGAAATGGTTTTGGAGTCAAACTGATAACGCATAATTCTGTACACGTTTCCTTCTTTGTAACTACAATTCTTAACCAAAATCACATCAGTGGTTGCAACATCCAAGAAAAATGCCAGTGTCTCGCTGGTTTTCTCCTTCTTGTATAAAATTGTCCAGGTAAGAGTAAGACTCAGCTGAAGCAGAGTGTTCTTAGCCCTACTAAACCACATATTTACACTATCGTAACAGATTTTTAAACCAGACTTCGTTTTCTGCAGGTGTTTTCGGAGTATTTCAAAGAGTTGGAGGAAGAAAGCATTAGAGATAACTTTGTCATCATATATGAGCTGATGGATGAGCTGATGGACTTTGGTTACCCTCAAACCACCGACAGCAAGATTCTTCAAGAGTAAGTCTTCTCATAGCTGCAGTCTCACCTCACAGCTTTTAACTTCAGATGCATGTTCTGGAGAAGAAACTAATGCATATTTTCACTTTCACCTTTCTCAAGCACATGAATAGTTATCTAAATTCACAGTAAATCTGTAGAATAAAGTTTTTTTTTTTACATTTCAATTGTTTTTTCAGTTGTAAATGTTGATCATTTAACTTTTTTATAATTTAGTGCAGACTTATCTGAAACAGCATTTTGATTTGTGGTGTTAGGATTGTAGACCTTTTATGCAACAATTAAATTTAAAGTCTGTCATGTTTAAGAATAGGTCACCTGTTTGCAGACACGCAATGTTGTAATCATATTTTTTTAAGTAAATGTTGAAATACAGGAAAAACAAGAACAATTGTTGTTTTGTTACTTCAGAAAAATTCATAAATACTTACGTATTTGTATTTATGACAGCACGTTGGCATGCATGTTAATTGTCTCTAGGTGTGAGTGAGAGAGTGAATGATTGTTTGTCTAGTTTGTCTATGTGTCCCTGTGACGGACTGGAGACCTGTCCAGGGTGTCCTCCACCTCTTGCACAGTGATGGCTAGACATGGGCACCAGTGACCCCTCGATCCAAAAAAAGGAAGCATTTAAAAGATAATGGATGGATGGAGGGATTTGTATTTACTCAC
Organism: Garcialebias charrua; assembly: GCA_038048925.1. Taxonomy (NCBI): domain Eukaryota; kingdom Metazoa; phylum Chordata; class Actinopteri; order Cyprinodontiformes; family Rivulidae; genus Garcialebias; species Garcialebias charrua. Next base: position 6,500 of record JBBPBX010101498.1, read on the forward strand.
GTATACGTATTTACTTACGGTGTGAGGTATTTTTAAATCTTTCTATCTTTTTTGTTCTTTCTGGCTCTTCTGGCGATAAACATTAATTTAAAAACAATTTAATATGTTTTTATCTGCGTAATGGTGGGAGTTGTGTTAATTGCACTTGTGCAACTTCCTCACTAGGTGTCACTAAATTGTAAACATTTTCCCTCTTGTCTTTTTTTTTCCTTTTGTGAAACGGTATTTTCCGTCATTTCTGTGTCTTCAAGGCAAACAGAGTTCATTGTCTGACATTATGAGCTCTAAATGACTGTTTGGAGGAAGACGATCTGTGCTGTGCTAACTTTGGATACATCTCCCGTCATAGTTCTTTGAGCTCAGTAAATTAATAAATCATTTAATCCTCCCTTGTAACCACAGGAGTCTCCGTTCTGTGATTCCTTCTGGGGGACGCACTGCCACAGACAGTTCATTTCCTCTTTTCCTTGTTTTTTACGTTTGTGCTTCCATTGTTTCCTCTCAGATACATAACCCAGGAGGGGCACAAGCTTGACACCGGTGCCCCACGACCCCCTGCCACTGTCACTAATGCCGTCTCCTGGAGGTCAGAGGGTATCAAGTACAGGAAGAATGAGGTCTTCCTGGACGTCATTGAGTCAGTCAACCTTCTGGTAGGAGCTTCTTGTTTAAAAGGTCGAACAAGGAATGTCAGTAACAGTGGCTATTTCCTCCCTGTGTGTGTGTAACAACACTCAGTCAGGCTGGTTGAGCTTGTATTTTTCTTTTCAAGTAATTTTTTTATGGATTACACTTTGAGTGTGGGTTTCTCTGTCTCCTGACCTCCTGACTTTTTGAATCTCCTTATCTTTTAGGTTAGTGCCAATGGGAATGTCTTGCGTAGTGAGATTGTTGGCTCCATTAAGATGCGTGTTTTCCTGTCTGGGATGCCCGAGTTGCGTCTGGGTCTAAATGACAAAGTTCTGTTCGAAAACACGGGACGTAAGTTATTTTTTATTTTAATATGCCTATCTGTTATTAACAGTAATTTGTTGCTTATGAAACCAATTCACAAAGTATGCAAAACAATTCTGTGTTGTAATTAATTAATTCACGTGCTTGTGTCACATCATCTATCATATCGTTTGTTTTCTTTGCAGGAGGGAAGAGTAAATCAGTTGAGCTGGAGGACGTCAAGTTTCATCAATGCGTCCGCCTGTCTCGCTTCGAGAACGACCGAACCATCTCTTTCATTCCTCCAGATGGAGAGTTTGAGCTGATGTCTTACCGCCTAAACACTCACGTGAGTAATTTGTCCGAACCTCCAGTGTAGTCGGAGAAAACGAGTCCAAACAAGGGGGTCCAAATCAAAAATATGAATAACTTTTTAATTTAAGTTGCAAAGGAATAAGTGTTTAACTTAAACACAGACTGCTGGTGTACAAGTTCTGACGTCGCAGGAACTAGATTTAAAATGTGGTTCAAATAGATTAAAAGTACACACTTTGAAAAACTGAACTAAGTTTACAGATACGGTACTTTAACTAGTTAAAATTACTCATTTTTTATAAATTTAAATACATAAAATGTGTAAAATAGTTGCATTATCAGTTTGCTTTTCACGTTATTGTTTACATTCGTTTGTTTTTCTTAATTTTGAACAAACGATAACAACCTTAGGTTAAAAAAAAAGATACTGTAGGTATATTTATCTTATGCAAAATTAACACAAGGTCAACAATGCAATGAAATGCTTATGCTGGATCCCCACCGCACGCATCTCGCGCAGCCGAAGCAGCCACTTTACATTGAAGTCTATGGGGACGCGAATCTTGGAGCAGCGGGTCGTGTCGCGGCGCATCTACAGCATACAAGCAGCGCGAAAGTGAGCAGCAGCTGTTTCCTACTCCCGCGTCGCATCCGAGCAGCGACTGTGCTGCTCGGCAGCGCAGCTGTGGAAGCACGCCATTCCGTGCTTCCACAGCTAGATTCAGCTCGCTGCTCAGCAGCAAACAATCAGGACCAATCAGGAGAGACTCTGCCATGTGATCACGCAACGACGACGGGACGGAATTAGGTGGGCACCGCGCGAAACGTTTAACAGATGAAAAAAATCCCGCGGTAAACATGGAGGAGAAACTTACAGCAGGTCGTCAAACTGGGGGCGGGTGACACGGAAGTACCGCTGAAAGCGCTCCTCGTCTGCGCGCAGCTCCTGGATCAGATGGTGAAATTCACCGAATCCATGACGCCTCTCTAATGTGGGGTGAATCCAGAATCGTCGTTGTGCACGGCGTCTGCGTGTTGCTGCTTTGTAGATTAAGTACAAGGCAATTCTTCGTATTGCGTCCGCCATTTTTCTGAGACCGGAAATAAACAAACACCGGAGCGGAAGAGGACCAACACGCTCCTCCTCCCACTGCAGACGCGTTAGATGAGGACAGTCATCTGTTGACAAGCAGCCAGTACAGTGCGTTTGGAGATTTTTGGAAGCGCGATATGCTTTAGGTGAGGATGAGGCATTAGGAGTGACAAGGATGGATAAGATCAGGAATGAGATCATCAGAGGTACAGCACATGTTGAACAACTGGGAGATAAAGTTAGGGAGGCCAGACTGAGATGGTTTGGACATGTCCAGAAGAGGGACCGTGGGTATATTGGTAGAAGGATGTTAGAAATGCAGCTGCCAGGAAAAAAGACACAGAGAGAGGCCAAAGAGGAGATATATGGATGCAGTTAGAGAGGACATGAAGGTAGTTGGAGTGAGGACAGAGGATGCAGAGGACAGAGTGAGGTGGAGGAGAATGACTCGCTATGGCGATCCCTGAAAAGGGAAAAGCCGAAAGAAGAAGAAGATAGAGTATTTGTTTTTACTTTAAATTTATTGTTTTAAAAAGTAGTAGCCAACTCTTTTTCTGTATTTTTTGCAAATGTGGCATGGCAACGTGGTGGTGAGGGCTGTCGCCTCACAGCAAGAAAGTCACCCAGTCTGAGGCCTTTCTGTGGAGTTTGCATAATCTCTTGCAGATGGGTGGGTTTTCTGCGGCTACTCCAGTTTCCTCCCACAGACCAAAAATGTGCATGTTAGGTTACTGGATAACTCTAAATTGTCCCTAGGTGTGAGTGAGAGTGTGACTGATCATCTTATTAGTCTCTATAGACTCATAACACAGTTCAGTGAAATGGCTTCATTGCGCAGTCTGTCTTTAAGCTCCCTTTGATCGTTCATAAATCACAGCCGGCCACCTCCTACACAGACATGATCGTTCAGAAATGAAGCGGGCAGTGTGGAACCAAAAGAGGCATGCAGCATAACTCAGCTGGGCTAAAGTGGAGCGTGATGCAATAAACGTGATGGATGTCTGCCTCGTGTCATTTACTAAATATGACAAATTACCTCATTTTAGTGATCCTCCTTGTAACTTAAAAAAAACAACAACTACAAAGTTGCTGTGCATCATCATCATCATCATCAATATTCCCTCAGTAATTAATTAGTTTGTTGTTTAATCCCACGAGTCAGCGGTCGCACACTAATGTAATCAGTTCTTCACATTATTGAGCACAGTGGGTCTTATTTTTTCACATTTTGGCAGTTTGGCCCCTTCACTACCTTGCAGAGGGGGCACCAGGGATGGGTTGTCTTCGACCACTTTTGCAGCCTTGAGGCAGCCAGAACATGTCTCAGTCCTGGACTCAGGTGTCTTGTGAAGGAGCTCTATGTGGACTGTGACAGATTTGCCACCTGTCTTTGGTGTACCCCGCCTCTGTCACAGTGACTGTTGGACATAGCCACCACCTGACCCACGACCCAGAAAGTTAAAAACAGATAAAAAAATGAAAAGATGGACGGATGGATATTTAGATAGAATGCTGTACATGTATTTGATTTCTATTTCCCTATTGCTTATGCTTATTTAATTCAGTACAGCTATGCTTTACTGTCAATGTCACTTAGAGTGTTTTAGTTTGCAGAGCCACTTTTTGTGTAACGTTTTAACTAATCTTATCCTAAAGTCAGGCTTATTGCCAATATGTAAGACATAAGCCTGCAACTGAAGTAGGATGTGCTAAATGAAAACAGGTTGTGCTCTGGAATGGTGCCATCCATGTAGAACAAGCACAGCCAGATGAAAATCAGAACACTGAAATCAGGTGGCTGGATTTTATGTTTATATTCTAGGTTGTGCTCTTTAGAACAATGAAATTTACAGCAATATATATTGGTGAGGCCCGTGAGGACTATTTACTCTGAAAACTCATTTAATCCTGTTGTCTTCTGAGCCCTTGGACTCAGTTTTATTTAAACTGGGGGATGTCTCCCCTTCAGCAGAGACGGGAATGTGCAAACTGGTGGACAGTACTGGACTCCCCGCCCATCCTGTTCGTAGGTTCTCTGAACCAGTCTCCATGTTCTCTTCTTCTGGTCTGTCGGGGTTTGCCACAGGATTGTTGCTATTGTCAGTAAATTCTCTCTCACTATCACAAACCAGCTTGGGCAGTTCAGGTACAGGAACAGGCTGCTTCGGCGGCTGGAAACTGTATGTGGACTGTGGCATGGTGTACTGTGGCAGGGAAGAACTGTATCCATGAGGAGCTGGCCCTACCATGACAGGCACTGGCTGGTAGACTGTCTGTACTGTAGGATGCTGAAGCTGGAGAACAGGTTGTGGAGATGGACCTGGCTGATAACCTGACGGCTGCAAGATGGGCTGTGTAATAATCGGTGGGGGCTGGTGCACAGGAGGTGCAGTGATAACTGGTGTATGCTGATACACATGCTGTGCAGCATTAACCTGCAGGGGCTGATACAAAGGCTGTGCGGTTTGATACACAGGCTGTGCGGTGTTAACTTGCGTGAGCTGATACACAAGCTGTGTGGTGTTAATTTCCATGGGCTGATACACAGGCTGTGCGGTGTTAACTTGCGTGGGCTGATACACAGGCTGTGCGGTGTTAACTTGCGTGGGCTGATACACAAGCTGTGTGGTGTTAATTTCCATGGGCTGATACACAGGCTGTGCCGCGTTAACTTGCATGAGCTGATACACCGGCTGTGTGGTGTTACCTTGTGTGGGTTGATACACAGGCGGTGGCACTGCCATAGGGGTGTAGAGGTTCTGGCACTGAAGCATAATATTGTTTGATAGTGATGTGGGTTGCAGCACATGACGTGGTGTTGCTGGAGCCAGGGGTTGACGTGCTGGTGTTGACACAGCTGGATGTGGCTGGTATTCTGTATGGGCTGGACCTGTATAATTGGGCTGGTATTGTTGAGCATTTACAGCTGTAGTCACGGGATTAATTATTTGATAGGCTGGTTGGTATAACGTAGACATTGTGTTATACTGGCTTGTCTTATCGACTGCCGCCGCTGGGAAATGACGCTGTGAGAACCCGAGTGCTGAAAACAGCTGGCCATCTTGAATAGCAGACTTGGTCTGCAGGCTGAGTGACTGCAGCTGCTGTGCACTGGCACTTAGATTGTCATCCTGATGAGGGGCAGCATAAGACATTAGTGACTGAGGAACTTGGTAGTCCTGGAGGTGAGCTGGTAGCTGTCGTGGCCGTTCTGTTAATCTTGATGTGTCCATTTTGCTGATATGAGTGAAGTAATCCGGCTCAGAAGGACCATATGTTATGGAGAGTTAGGACTGTATGTTGATTTTTAGGAGTTTAGCTGGAGCACTTCATCCACACAGACAC
>JBBPBX010101499.1:0-12184 GCA_038048925.1 Garcialebias charrua
ATCAAGCTGAATCTACAAGTTGGAGGTGGAGCGCCAAAAATCCCACACTAAAGAAGAAAACTACTGGCAGGGCAATGAAGAAGTGGATCTTATGTGCAATAGAGAAAAATCGTTTTGTCGATCGAGAGTGGGAACAAACCCCGGCGGGCCGAGGGTCCCACAGGAGTACGTGTTAGAGGTTGTGCGTGGCGTGCATGAAGGGCTAGGTCATACGGGCGTACAACCTACACGTAAGGAGTTGGAGAGTCAGGAGCTCTGGATTCCCATGAAGCAAATTCGCAAGGTACTGCAGGACTGTGTGGTATGTGGTCAATATAACGCAGGACGTCGCGGGCACCGAGTGGATGGACAAACTATCAAGAGTATCATACCTTGGGGCTCAGTGTGCATGGATGTTGCTGGACCCATGGGAGTCACTAGCAAGAAGGGAGAGAAATATCTTCTAGTGCTAGTGGACTCCATGTCAGGGTATGTGGTAGTTAAACCGGCAAGAAAAGCTAATGACAACAGTGTCGTCAGCATGCTGGAACAAGTCTGTGGGTCAGAGCACAGGATCACCCATCAACAGTTGCAGTAAAGCCAAAATACAACGCCACAGACAAAGTGAAGAGAATATTAGACAATAACACGGTTGTGTTAACAAAAACAGGGAATCCGAGAAAAAGAGCAACTGAAGCCAATTCCTAGCTAATTCAAAACCAGAAACCGGATTATGGCCAATGAACCAAGTACCATGCTCCCCTATCGTAGAATGGCCACTATATGCGGGGGAGTTATCTTAAGAAGAACAACCTCAGAGCTTTGGGCAGGTAGGGCTCTGAAGACCTTGGAGTACGCCAAGAGAAGATACCTGTCAGCAGAATGCGAAATGATCAAGTTGATTAAAGCTGCAAAACAGCTGTGAAGTCAACATGGAACCTACTGGCCTACCCATTTGGTGGGATGGACCAGGAAAAGTTAAGCCCCTCTAACCTGAGGTGAAGAAAAAAGACCAAGCCCCTCAACACTTGAGGTGAAAGGAAAAGTTAAGCCCCTCAAAACTTGAGGTGAAGAAAAACGAAAAAATAAAGCCCCTCAGAGCTGAGGTGAAAAGAAAGAAGATGTACGGGAGTTGCAACTAAAACCCGTAAAAGTAATGGATGCTTTTATTTGTGGAAAAGTAGGACCACAGTTTTACCAAGAGTAATGATCTTCACACAATGGGATGAGTGAAAGAGGCCCAGAAGATTGTACCTGTAAGTGGGAGGGGACTATGGTGAAGTACTATGTAAATTGTCAAACGAGGATGCTGCAGATTCCCAGAACAACTGCACAAAGGGTAGACACGCCCATAAGACCTGACTCCACCCAGTGGATTAAAGTCTCGGTACAGATGGTCATGGCACCATACAAGGGAGTGTACTCGGTGGGAGCTACGATACAGCTGATCAAAGACAATAAAGAAGACACAGAAAAGTCCCAACCCAAGTAAAACAGAGAAAAAGCTAAGTGTGCTGAACGCTTGGGCCAGCAAGACATTTCTGAGGGAATGGAAGCACATGAACAAGGAAATGGACAACTAAAAACTGAACGACGGGGCGCTAGAATCATCAAGGGATCTCATTGCAGGAGAAAAGGTAGAGAATCATTAAATCAAGTCATAAGGTGTCCAAATTATATCTGGAAAGGGAGAGATAATATAAAATCTGCAAAAATCATCGAAACATGCTGGTCCTGGGACAGAGACCCGCTTTACAATGACTCAGACTCAGAGGACGAGGCACCCACTTATGTGTGGAATTTGCTGATTCAACGATCCAGGAGAGGACCGTATCAACCAGCTCTAATTGTACGGAAAGAACTGGTAAAGTTAGACCGTCCCAAAAAAGACTACACCTTGAACTTTAACAGAACTAAAAACTACTACTGCTCATGTATAATGTTCTACAGGAGCAAAGACCTAACTAAAGGGTCTCATAGGTGTATCCCTGACTACGTAGTAACAACAGACTCATGGAGAATGTCATACAACCCCAGCCCAATGGGGACACCATGGATCTTCAATGTTGTCTATTTAAAAGTACTCGGAATGCAATTCAAAATCAGATGGGGCCATAATTACAGAGAGCCACATCAAACACATTTCTGCGAGATCTCCATAGGGGAGTTGGAGGTTTGGACAACAAGCCGAGCTATGAAAATAAGCATCTACAACCAGGAAACTAACCCAAACAAAATAGTGGTTGAAAACACTGAGCTGCCCCTACGAATGCTGTGTGATCGAGTCTGCACGCCCATCAACGATTGGGAAGAGTACCCAGTACGAATGGCTTACAGGATGACTGTATCGTACAGAGGACACCCACTTGTCAGTACGGTAACAGCGTTGGAAGAATGGGGTGAACACTATGTGCAATATGGAAGAAAATCCAGGGAAATGTTCAGACAGAGACTGTGGGAGGCGGAGGAACAGCGCCGAAGAGGTGAGGACCCATCTGACGAACCTTTTTGTGGGCTGCAAGGCCCCCAGCTTGAACCTGCATGTTGGGGGGTCTACCAATGGAAGTGGGTGTGGAGAGGGTTGAGACCAGAATTGCTACACCCATCTCCTCTCTGCGTGGAACTGTACAAGGGACGGGTGAAAGGAAGAGGGCCAAGTCCCAGTGTGAGTCAAATGCGGGCCGAAAGTATCAGCCCTAAAGATAGCAAAAAGCATAGTATGGTTCGACGAACCCAAAATTGACATCTCTATATGGGAAAACTGCACCAAGAACTATTTCTACACAAACACTAAAAAATACCAGAAAGTCTCATTTGGATGAACCTCAAGAAGAATATCACCCTAAGCCTTGTCCTCCAACCTCACCATGGATATTTAATGTGGTCTACCTGACGATAAAAGGAATAAGTATCAAATTGAGATGGGGACCCAAACCCCAACAGAAATGGCCACTGGAAGAACCCCAGCTTGAACCTACCGAATGGCTGGTGATTCGGTGGAAGTGGGTAGGGTAAAGGCTGCAACCTGGATGGCCACACCCCTCTCCACTATATCTGGAGCTCCTCAAAGATCGAGTGACCACAACTCACAGGCGCTCGAAGAGGGAGCCCAGAGCTAAAAGAAGCAAAGTCTTTGAAAAGAAACCCTCTCAACATGACAAGCCTGGAAAGTAGACTAAGTCGAGATGATTCAAACAGCGATGCAGATCCACACATCAATGAAGAAGATCCACACATCAATGAAGAAGATCCACACATCTATGAAGATGTACCACAAATCTATGAAGATATGGCGACCCCTGACCGACCTAAGGACTGTTTAAGGATTATGAGAATGGATAAAGCAACTTGTCTACGAACCCTGCTGCGGGGATTCGTAGTGTTAATAGGCTTAGTTATGTTGTTGGTTATTTTGTATCAAGCCGGAATCAGACCATGGAGCCTAACGCATGTAAAAGTCTCCCATGGGAGATCCAAATATGCAAACATGACCTGCTGGGAAACCACGCAAAGAGACATCTTCGTGCCATGGGACCGAAATGAACCTGTTGAAAATCTTACCAAGACCTGGGAAAGAGTAAGACTAGCAGGCTATCCAGCCTGGATGTACCGGTTGGGAAACACCCCTGAATGGGTGTCAGCAGTAGAGGCTGAGAACCTAACGGGGCCAGACAAACCCCACTTCAAGGTAATCAATCTACTGATTTTGCCTGAAGGAATTGTGACCTGGATAATGCTCCTGCATCACAACATAAAAAGGACAACGAGATGTAACTGGATTCATCTGGACAAAGAAACCCCTGAATGGCACTGTGATTGGGGCTGTAGACCACTAATGGGATTATGCCACCAGGGTTACTGGGAGGCTGAAGTGATTTATCCTGCCCCACTGAAGGACGACAGCTGCCAGGCCATACTTCCTCGTTGGGAATTTTGGGGTAATATTCATCTGGACTGTGACAAAGTCCCTCCTTTCATCAGAAGAAACCGGACTGGAGAACATCAAAACCTAACCAAAAGTCAAGACTGTCCACACCGTAAAACACAAGACGGTGCCAGAATCAACGCTACTGATCAAAGTCCCAAAGTACGACCCAGGAGGTTTGATTCCGAAAGCAGAAAGAAATTGATCATTTTAGCCAACACCGCTTAAAAAAAAAACCTGTCATGCTAGTATATAGAATTTAGTTTACTTATTTACTTATTTACTTATTTCCTTCTTTGCTTATTTTACTTATTTACTTAATTATAATGTCCTGATACAACTGGCCCAGCTAAGCCGGAAGAACCTGACGACGCTATCCCAGTCAGACCAGCAGTAGCTGATCCCATTGACTCAGAGTCTGACTTGACTCATGAAGACCCAAGGCCAACACCACCGCATCAGCAGGTGATGGATGAAAATGCTCCCTACTCGCCTGAAGGATGTCTCAAGCCAGTGGGAATGTTGCTCCTGATGCTCAATCAACAAGGGAGAACGAAGAATCATTGACCACTACAGGATCTCCGGAGATGACCTGAGGAGATGACCTGAGGAGATAACCTCACCTCAGTCGGGCGGAACACGTGGAACTGACCAGGATGACTACACCATGATGGAGGTTGAGAAGAAGCGAACAGCAATCCAGGGTCCAGAGGCACCAAGGATCCCGCGTGACCTGACGACGACATCTCGGGGTCCCAGATGGCATGGACACAGATGACGAGAAGATCACGATGAGTGTTAAAGGACTTGTTGGAGCAGTACCGCCTGTTTTCAAGCAGAGGGTGTCAAAATATGCAGGACTTTTGGGTTGAAAACAGACTTATACTGCTACAAAAATCTTTACAACACATATACACACACATGGTAAGTTGCCTTTGGCACAGGGCTGAGAGCAGGGTGTGGTACACTTTTTATCCCTTGGTGTTTGACCCTAGATTAGTTTAATTTATATGGCATTTTAAACTCATAAGCAGAAAAACATGATGTATGTTTTTTACTTTTTATATGCTTTGTCTGTATTTTGGTAAACTGTCTTTGAGTTATTGTATGGCATTTTCAGTTAACCCTGTGCTATAAGAAATATAAGATTGAGTCAGGCCTCACATTAACACACACACACAAGCACATGAACAGGCCTCTCACCAGACAGAGTACACCCGCACACACACGAGCACACGTGCACACACGTGCATGTGCACACACATACTCTCACGCACTCCAAACACACGCTCAAGGCAGGAGCAAGACAGCCAGGCCTCTTCTTAGTGTTTCACACAGCTGCAGAAGAGAGTTACTGGGGAAGGTAGTTTTTGCTTTGGCTTCAAGGACTGTTTAAAAGTAACAAAAATTATTTTAACAAAATAATAAGAATAACAATTATTAGAAGCAAAGCGTTATTGCAGACAGATGAAACTTCTTACCAAGACAAGCATGCACACAGAGAAACACACAAGGAGTTATAATAATAATAACACATACGCTCTTGAGCAGGTCTGCTTGGAGCAAATATAGGTCAGATAGATAAGAACGTGCACACTTTTGCCAGAGCAGAAGAGAGGCTGCAAGGTTGATTCAAAGCCTGTTAGAAAGGGCAAGCATTTACAACAAAGAAAATCAGACATGCAATGGTTATGTGAAGTGTGTGTCAAGTAATTAACTGGAGATATATGATTATGTATGTGAGTAAAATGTATGTTATTTTATGTTTTCTTTTAAGATTCACAGCAAACTAAAAAATGCTTCACTGCTGAGGGTTGAAAAATATAGTTTTGAACATTACATAGCACGTTAAAAGAGTGTTTTTCCACAGTTTGAGTAAATTTAGGTAAAAGTTGAGGATCTGGGTGAAAGTTGAAAATTTCTTCTGACTGAAGAAATTGGAACTTTGCCCAGATGACAGATGGCATTAAGTCATTCTCTGCTGAGGGAGGGTGACAGCTGAAAGAGACATTATGTCATTGTTCAGTGAGGGCTGAGAGGAGGTGTAAAAAGTTACCTCATCATTAACCAATGAGTACTAACAAAATGATGTAATTCTCCAATGGGGGGAGCAGAAAAAGCCCAGTTCCCCTATAAAAGATGAAAGTCTGAGAAGAAAAATTGCTGAGTTTTTGGACCTCTGAAGAATTCTTGTGGATTATACTGAACTCTCTGGAGCTGAAAAGAAGAAGATTGGATTATCTGAAAAAGGGTTTTTCTTTTTGATCAACAAGGAATACTTTTTTGCCTCTCAGCCCGGATATTTCCAAATTCTTCACAATTTGGACTGGCTTCAGAGATGGAATAATTTTCCTATTCTTTTGGAAATCCCTTGTGGTACTTTCTGACAAGAAAAAGGTAGGATATCTTCCCAGTTCTATCCACAACTAAATTTATATTAAAATTAAATTATTATGACAGCAAAAAGCCACTTCCTGCATGAAGACGGAAAATCAGTTACAAGGATTCCTCTGTTGATGAAAAATTAAAGTAATTTTGGCAGAACCGAGCACTGACGGCCTGCTGCTAGGCTGTTATGTTAGTGGAACACAGTGTACTTTTTATCTCCGCTCTGCTGTTGGGGGACTCCCGTCAGCTCGAATGAGCAATGATGGATTAAAAGCTGCTATTTTTGTGGAATACTGTTTTTCCTGATCTGGAAATATTTTTGTGGAACAAAACAACATTTCTTGATAAGATTCAACATTAATTATGGAATACAATTGGTTGAAGATGCTGAAATCATGAAGAATTCTTTGAATTTGCTGGATACTCTGGGAAAATTTGATTAATTCAAAAAGAGTTTTTCCCCTGAACAAAAGGAGTGCTCTTTGCGGCTGCAGCGAGCTGAATGTTTGGAAAACAATCTTTGATGGATTAAAGCTGATTTTGCTGAAGGGATCCTGAAGATTGGAAAGTCAGTTATTGTTTTCGGGTCACCCGGTCTGACCACGGAGTGAGACCTACCAGCTGGAAGCTGACTGACCTTGGATATTCGGCTAGGAGAACACGATGTTATATTTTTAGCCTCCAGGCCTGCTAAGGAAGGCCTTTTCATCAGCACTGCAGAACAAATGGATGGATATAACACTTTTGTGGAGTAATTGATTTTCCTAAAAGGATTGCCAGATTTTTATGTGGAATTAAAACGAAGACTTATTCAGTCTGCTGGAGGTGCAGACTTTTCTGACTGGAATAGCAGGATCACCTGGAGGTTTTTTCTGTAGAAAAATAACAAGATTTCCCTGGTTGAATTATAACAAGGTTTCCTGGATAGAAGTGGAATGCTTAATGTGGAGTAGACCGGCATTTTTGGAGATTATACAGATTATTCATTGAATTACAACTCAAATTTAAATAGGGACTGAAAATAACTTAAAGTCCAGTGTGTGGAAGACATCTTTTGGTGAGCTGTGAATCATTTAGTTCTCTTAAATGCAAATCATGTAACCTGATTAAATCTTTTCTGTAGTAAGTAGTGCTTATGCTGTACCCCTTGCAACTATTAATTAAAGAAACATAAAACGTACAAATCTGGATTTTTCCTTTGACTCACCTTGATATTAAATGATGGAAAACTTGGTTCAAGATAACAACAAAGATTATTGGAGGTTTTAAATGGTTGTGTTAGCCAAAAAGAGATAAACAACATCCTAGGATCTTACTTCCAAGATCCTAAAATTTATTAGGCCGGAAACAATTACTATCTACAAGAGGTAAGCTGTCGTTTAATGCATGTTTCTCCGGGAGATACGATCTGACTCCATTCTGCTAAGTCAGGCTATCAAATCGGAGTGGGAATAAGGATGTGACATGTCAGATGAAGACAGTGAACAAGCCTAAGTGAATTACCTCGTCTCAGCCTTAATTCTAACTAATCTTGAGACATATCGGGTAAAGCCCGAGATACACTGAAGCAGACTCCGTATACGCGCGTATACGTGCGTATACGCGCGTATACGGAGCCGTTGCTACACTCGGCTTTCGTTCTCGCGTAGATTCTCGTGTTTTCGCTCCAAATTCTAACGTCATTTCCTCCGTACCGTCACTTCCGATCGTCACTTCCGCTAGTTTTTCGCTCCAAACGCTCGCGTTCTCCTTGTTGTAATATGAGCAGCTGAGCACGGAGTGCTTTTCCTGCAGCCCACAGCCCACCACAGCCCACCAGGGAATATATAAAACATCGCGCACCCAGGTAGGACCTGAATTCATTCATTTCATTCATCGAGTGAACGGAGGAAGAAGCGGTTACTTGACTTTAGGCAAAAAAACAAAAGAAAAGGCCCGATCAGCGATAAAAAAGAGGAATTTATTTCATTTGTGTAACATACAAAACAGTCCGGCGCCGGGGAAGTTTAGGTCAGACACCGCGCATCGCGTATGCGAATCGCGTATGCGTAGTAAAAAAATACTTTTGCGCGTACTTGCCCTGAGGGGCTACGCGGGGCTACGCTGCGTACGGGGCGTACGTACGCTGCGTATTGGCGTATCGTGAGGACGCTCGAGTGTATCTCGCCCTTAATACTCGTGTGCAAGGATAAAAGTTAAAGAACCCGTTACTGGAGAGGCTGGAGTGAGGACTTGTTGCAAGGTCCTGCAGCTAACCTCACTCATGTAGAATTAACAGATTATATGATATTTAGTTAAAAAAAAGTCAACTATGGATTTTCTTTTCAAAATTGATGGTGTTGAGATACAAAGAGTGAATGAAGTAAAGTTTTTGGGTGTAATTATCGATGATAAATTGTCATGGAAAAAACATATTAATTTTGTAAGAACTAAAATGTCTAAGTCCATGGCAGTACTATATAAAACGAGGGACTTACTGACAGACAAGGCTTTGTGTTTACTGTATAATACAATTGTTGTGCCAAATTTAATTTATTGTATTGGTGTCTGGGGTACAGCTTGTAAAACTGTAACCAAATCTATTTTTATTTTACAAAAAAGAGCTGTAAGAATTATCTCAAGAAAACATTATTGTCATCCTTCAAGTATTTTATTTTATCAACTGAAATTACTCAAGTTTTATGATTTGGTGGACTACTTTATTCTATTACTAATGTACAGGGCTCAGAATCACAATTTACCATCGAACGTACAAGCGTATTTTGTAAAAAGGAGCAGTTGCTATAATTTAAAAGGAACTGATATTTTTGTTAAGCCAAAGTTTAGAACAAGTTTGCGGGGTAGGTCTACTTTAATGAGGGGAATTGATTTATGGAATGGTTTGAATAATGATATTAAAAATGAGGAATCATTATTTGTATTTAAGAAAAAGATCAAGAATATAATGCTGATGAGATATAGTTAAGTTAGTTAATATTAGGGAAATAAGAATAATTGTGATAAGTTTTGGGGTTTGTTGTATTATTTGTGATTATTGCTTGAATTGATTGTTTGAATTGATTTTGTTAAGAAGGAGCAGAATTGATGAGATTTTATTCTTCTTCTGCCACCTTTCATTTTATAGGTATTTTTTATATTTTTTTCTCTCTTGAAATTGTATTGTTTTTAATGGAAATGAAATGAATAAATAAACAAACAAAACTTCATGGATTGCAATGAATTTTCCAAAACCACAAGGAGAAAATAGTTCAAAATTTGGCAAATAATAATAATAATATAATAATAATTCAATCTTGGCCGAAGAAATGTACTTTAATCTATTCAGTTAAATGATAAGTACATTTCAGGCAAAGTGATTAGGGTAATTAACAGTATTCAGTTGTTTTATTCATATTTTTTCTTAAATAAAACAAAATGTAATGCAATCATTTTTAATAATGATTTATTAAAAAAAGGATTTTTCATGCAGAGACAGGAAGTAGCTGCTAGTTGGCTCCGAGAGCAGCGTCGCGGTGTGTCCTCTTCAAGCACTACTCATGGACTCTTCTGCTCCACATAAATTCTCCTGGGTGGATCCTGGTAAACTGGCCGGACTGGCCTTGCCCAGGATGCCGTGTGAGTATCGGTACCTGCTGGACAACGGGATCAGACACCTGGTTTGCCTGTGTGAGAGGAAACCGCCTCACCACGACTCGTGCCCAGAGCTGCAGCTTCACCACATCAAGATCGCAGACTTCACTCCACCTTCACCCGCTCAGATCGATAGATTCCTCTCTGTGGTGGAAAATGCCAACGCCAAGGGAGAGGGTGTGGCGGTTCACTGCATGCACGGCCATGGACGAACTGGGACCATGCTGGCCTGCTACCTGGTGAAGAAGAGGAAGCTTTCTGGTATCGACGCCATCGAAGAGATACGCCGGCTGAGACCAGGCTCCATTGAAACCAACGAACAGGAGAAGGCAGTGGTTCAGTTTTATCAGCGCACTAAATAACCTAAAGTGACTGGTTGACTTTAAAAACGGCTTAAAGACCTTTCTTTTGAAGCGAGCCTACTCTGCCTCCACATCTTTGATCTTAGTTGATATTATTATTGATTTTTACTTGATTTTATCACTTGTTTTTATTTGATCTTTGATTTTTGTTGCACTTTGTAGCACTTTGAGATTTTTGTTAATGAAAAGTGCATTATAAATTAAATTCATTATTATTATTATTATTATTAATAAAATATAAGAAGCAGACTATCTGTTGAAGCTCTAATTTTGTAATTGTTATGAATCTTTGTGAGGTGTTGAGCTGATAGAAAGTGCGGGCCTCTGTCGTGTTTACAGGAAACATGAGTGAAAACAGCTGGGGGGGGGGCTCTGTAATAAAACTGTTGCAGTTACAAGAAGCTTTAGTGTTGGTGCAGTGATGGAAAGCCCACAACTACAACGTAAATATTTTTTATTCATCTCTTCATGCATTGTCCAGGGCTGTAACTGGGAGCAGCTCTTCTGTTCCCCACGAAGCTGCAGCTTGTTCTTGCAGACACGCACACCCACCCTGGTGTCCCACCGTCAGCGTGCTGAATGCGGGTTAAAGCGACGTTTGACACGGAGCAGCTCGGTGACGGAGGGTCCCTGTGGGCGCAGCAGACACCTTTCAGACAGCCCCCTCTGCCGTGGCCATGGGAGGAGAAGCAGGCCACCTGTGTGTGTGTGTGTGTGTGTTTACAGTCCACAGCACTTGATGCCCTTCACAAGCGCTGTCCTTGTGATGTGAGCGTGGGCCTGTCTGTGTGTGAGTGAGAGAAGACTGTAGGGAACTGTGTTAAAGCACAGGTGGCCAGCCTGACACCTTCATGTGATTAAATATAGTCTGGTTCAGATAGTTCAAACCACACGTGCACACTTTGTAACCTTTTGCTCTTTTTCTTCATAGGAATGACTTTTTGTTCCATAGATAAATACAGGTTGTGTTTTTTTATTGTACTTTATTAATCCTCAATGGGGAATTTAATTCTCTGCATGTTTCCCATTGCACACACATGTGAAGCAGAAGGCTGCCATCTAAGGCGCTCGAGGAGCAGCTGGTGGGGGTTAAGGGCCTTGCTCATGGGCGTAGAGGCAAAATGAGGTTGGAGGCAGGTGTGGGTGTTTCACCTTGTCCACTTACATTTTGATGTTGAACTTGGGGTTGATCGGCGACCCTCCGATCACAGGCCCACCCTCTCTGCAGAATATGGAGGAGCTAAACTTTTGTTTTAATGATGGTATTTTACCCAAACTGGAGCCAAAGCTATGATGAGCAAACAAAAACAACCAACAAAGGATTACATTGATGATAAAATGTGGCGTTAAATCAAGAAATTTCTAAGCAAAATGTTTTGACCAGAAACCAACCATCACGCGTTTGTTTACCCACAGAAACAGCTGAAGTGACTGAAAATAGGTGAAACTTACTGCAGGAGAAGCTTCAGCCATGTTGAAGCTCTGTCTTTATGGGCCTCCTCTGCCCTGCTTGTATTGATTCTGCACAGCTGTCTTACTCAGCCTTTCTCTTTTCTTTAGTGTTCAGCAGCAGGTTCACTTATGTCTCCTCCAAAACACTCTGAGATTATACACCTGTCCAATTCTAACATTTCTATTTACGCACACGACCATGGCCTGTTATATGTGGGTCAGTCATGTGATACAGGTTTCTAGAAGGACACTTTGTTTTCATTGAATGTGGACCCTCATTTCAAAATAACATACTGTACTTGGAAAACTAAGAAAAAATACTAATATACTTGGAAAACTAAGAAAAAATACTAATATACTTGGAAAACTAATAACAAAATATGAATATACTATGAAAACTACGTAAAAAAATTCTAATATACTTAGAAAACTAAGAAAAATACTAATA
>JBBPBX010101500.1:0-12184 GCA_038048925.1 Garcialebias charrua
ATGACCTTCAGGATGTCGTTGTTTGTCAGCAATTGGTTTGCTGTCAACATCCATGGCCATGTTGGTAGTAGCGTGCGCTGAGGTCTTGTGAAAGACAGTGCTACACATCGCTCCAGGTCGGTCAATGTTGATAGTGTCATTATCAATGATAATGCCACTCATTGTATCAGGTTGGTCAAGCACAGCAACATTCAAATCTACTGACAAACTACTTACTTCCTCTGTCTCTTCCGAGCATAGAGGTGTTGGGCCATTGTTTCGGGACATTTGTGACTCCATGCCTATTTCGAACTGTTCTGTTCGAGGCGCGGGAGGTGCAGTTCCAAGGCTCGGGGGTTTCTGTTGGGACCACTCATTTTTACACGAGTCTAGGTCCTCACACTTCAATTTCTTTTGAAGTTCACCCACCGATGGGCCTTGTTTTTCACCCATCTGGTTCGATCTGAACCATTTTGGCTTCTTTCTCCAGCGGATACCCCCACTTTGTGGTTTGTCAGGTTGCAAGGTCTGTTTCTTTTCGCCTTTGTTAGGAGAGGGAGTTGATGAACTTGTCCCTTCTAGCTCCAGCGAGTGGGATTTGTCCGCTTCATTCGGGGACACCTGTAAGGGTGTTTTGGCTAGCATGTTAACTGCAAAGACATCCGTAGCACACTGTACTATTTCATGCAAAGATGTTGCTTCTAAATCACCCCAGGCCAAGTTCCATGGCAACTCGAATCTAACATCAGGGATTAGATTATCCCTGAAAACAGATTTGAAAAGCGTCTGCTCTTCCAGGTCAGGTTCCATCATGTCACCTATATACGCCTTCAAAATTCTGGCAAAGAAAAAATATGGATGTTCATCGTTTCTCTGCAAGACATTTCGGGCAGCTGAGTAGTCACCACACAATGAGAAAGATTTTTCCTCTGTGCAAGGTGCAGGGGGAGCAAGTTCATGGCTCCGGGGTTCCTCTTGGTACCCTCTGATGTATGGGTCTTCTAGAGGCACATACTGTATGAGCCTTGGACGCGTACCGTCTTGAACTTCCATCTTTAACTTGACTTTTTGTGAAAATCAATAAGACAGTTCGAATTTTAATGTGTGCAAATAAATCTCCACTTTTAATGCAGCACTGAGTCAATCAAACTAATCAGCTGTCTGGTTTAAGTGTTTCACTGTGTAATAAGTATTTCTATTCATAGGTACCTTCTTCAGGTTTTACCCTCAAATGAATTGTAAAAGTTAAATGCCTTTTTGCAGTGTTAACTTTAAAATATAACTTATTTTTCAACAACAGTTACTAACTAACCCAAGCATGACGTCCGTTTTACTTACTCAAACACTATTTAAAAGATTCGAAATAAATACATTGTTCACACTAAAATGTACCCAGAATGCTGCTCCATTATGCCTTAAAAAAGATGTATTGCAGTTTGGCTAAACTGTTTTCAGGAGTGAAAAATGGATTACCTGTTTATTTTAAATATTTTTTATCTAAAATAAACTGGAGGTGTTTGTGTGCTTAGCATAACATGACAGATGGCATTCCAAATAAAAATCAGTGACTTTTATCAATTTGTTGTCTGTTGACATCCTCAAAGTTGTTCTGCTATCTTTGTTTTGATTTTTTGTGAAAATCAAGTCAGCAGATGCTTTCTGTTTATTTTAAATTTTGTATTTAAAATAAACTGGAGTCATTAATTTTACACAGAAAAACGTTAAAAATGCAATTTTTAACTAAAAGTGTACAGTGTACACCAATTCTGTTTAAAATTCAGAGATGTGAAGAGCTTAATGTGGAAATTCTCTGTTCTCCATCATTTTATTTATTAATTTTATTTAATCTGAAAATCAAATAAAAGATGCTTTTTTGAGTGTTATTTTAAATCTCTTCAGTATTTAAAATGAGCATCAATTGTTTGTCTGTACCTCTGTTATTCTAAAATTTTATTTAAAATACACAGGAATTTTTGTTTGTGTACAGAACAATTTTAAAAGCTGGTAATTCACCATACAAATGCTGACTTTTATGATGTTTGTTGAGAAAAACTCATCTGTTAACGTCCAACAGGGGGCAGCTTTGAGTCTTAATTTATCACGTGGAGACTGATATATTTCATTCAGTATTTAACTGAAAACTACCTTTTAGAGTTCGTTTCTAGTATGTTCGTGATAAACGCTCGAACCGCGTTCTTGTCAGAGACAAATTTATGTTGCTAGACAGAGTTGATGGCTTCAGATAAGTTTTCAAGCTTTAATTGAAACTTCTTTTCACTCTGTGAGTGTGTGACTGCTTGTCACCCGAAAGTGCATCAGGAAATGACGACAAGAATGGGCGGGCCAACGCAGCGTGCGTAGCGCGTCACCAGCTTCTCACGTGAGCGAGGCGGAGCTCGCTACAACATACGTGACGTCAACAAATCAATCACAGCATATGTAGTTCATTCTCCAAGCATAAATGGCGAATGTAGTTTCTTACCTTCGACCAATGTAGCGCCGGAAATGACGACAAAGTGGGCTGGTCGCAACGGCGTGCGACGTGATTGACAGCTCACAACAGCGAATCAGCGTTCGCCACAAGAGTGATTGACAGCACACAACAGCGAATCAGCGTTCGCTACATGAGTGATTGACAGCACACAGTACTCGTTTCATCCAATCACAGCTCATAAACAAACATGTAGACACACGTCTTCTTAACGTTAGCTTGCACAGCAGACCACAACTTCATAGACTCTTAAAAACAACTCAAACGCTACAATTTAACTTCCCAAAATGCTGAAACATGCGGCGCACATCTAGACAGGCCAACTTAGTCACGCTCAGTAACCCAGCACTGCAGCTGTTGAACAAACACGGACTCTCTCGGAGTCACTTCAAGGTCGGTTCCGTCCACGTTAAAGGAGCAGAACTCGGGTTTCACGAACCACTAACCGACACGTTCTAACAGTATATGCTGCTTCGACCTTCTTTAAAATGTAAAATACCACAACAGCAATCTTGTAGATGTTAAATTAGCTTCCAGGCACTATGACTCGGCGGTCATTTCAACAAAGCTCCGTACAGGAGTCTGTGCGAGTGAGCTGGATCGGAACCGAACCAGAACCTCCACAGACTACGGCTGACAAAAACTTCACCTGAATGCTTCCAACAGCGTGTAACAGAGTTGAAACAATAATAATCTCACAGCTTCAAATGATAAAAACATGCAGAATCTGCCTGTCTTGAACACCTCAGCCAAATTATTATCCTCAGAGTTTAAAACTTGGATCCCACTATGCCAACCATGACGTTACAGTTCATGAGAGATTACAGATTTATCAATAAACTTTTAGAAGCCGATACGAGGCCACCAGATGTAAAGGGTTTAGAGGGGGTCAGTTTAATACTGACCTCCTTTTTACCTTAATTTACTTATTCAGATTGAATAGTAATTTCACGGATTCTCTTCTTTTTCAGTTTATTCAATATTTCTGTGATCTTTATGATGGATAAATAAACAGAGCCATTAAGTGACAATGGACACGTTAACTTAAGAATCAAGAATCAAGAATCAAGAATCAAGAAGGTTTATTAACATTGCATCAATTTTCACCAATTACAACGTAAATATGTAGTTGCAGCATCCAGTAGATAGAATGAGTGCAAAAAGCTGCAGCAAAACAAAGCACATGACATGTTTTATCAACACACGATATGTTTATCAACACACGATATGTTTATTCAACACATGATATGCTCTTAGCGCGGCCAGGCCCAATCTGTCCCCAGATGAAGGTCAAAAGCAGGAAAACAGGCAGAAACACTGGGATTCACTTAGTTTGATATGTCAAAGAGACACTATCATTTATTTAAAATAAATCAACTAAATTAACACCATTACACTTGATTGACATGATTTCACTTTCTTTCAATTCAAATACGTCAGCACACTTGATTTAACACAACAGACATAAATACTAGATGTTACACATATTTAGTCTGAGGGGCTCTTCAGCTTAAAATAGTTTCCAGCTTAAGATTGAGAGGGAAAGGGAAAAGGAGGAATAAGAGGTTGGAGAGATTAAGTTATTTATCTCGAGTGTAACCAGAGATGACACTTTCCATCCGACTTCGGCTAAATCCCAGGTACGTTTGTAAACAGCTCTTTACCTTTTGACGATGCGTCTGATAAAGATATCACCAGCCTCCCAGGTGCACAGAGTCCTTCCGGCCCTCGTACGTCTGAACTGGTCGTTTACTTCCAACGTCTCCTCGGATCCGCGTCAGCCGTCAGAAACATGTGGCAGCTTCTGGCCGACTTCAAGACGAGATGTTTCTCAAAGAAAGTTCATTAGGAACTTTGGAGCTTTTGCTCGGGGAACTGGATGGAGGCGTCCATCAGTTCTAGCTGACAAGTTAGTCTTTGGCTCTTGACCAAGCTTGACCAGCTGCAAGGCAGAGAGCTTTCAGGTCTCTGTCCATTCAAACTCTCTGTCCATTCAAAGACTGAAGCGTTTCCGCACAGTTAGAACTTAAAAGACAGGAACACAGAGAGGAGTTCACTTGCCTTATCAAACCCAAGGTTACAAACAGCAGCAGAGAGAAATGTTTAGGAAAAAGATAGATAAAGCTGGAGCCCAGCTCATGAGACTGTCTCTGAGTTTCTAAACAAAACCGTCCGGTCTCTGTGACCCGAAGGCTTCACCTTTAAACACAGCAGTGAACACAGTTTAACTCTTACAGAATGACACAGCTTAAAAGCACACATCATGAAAATGACAAAAGTTATTCTTTTGATCACATTAGAATAAAATCAAAGATAGAAATAGTCTCTTTTGGTGACTATATTTATCAGATTATAGCTAAATGAATGATTTTGTAGTAAATGTCTTGCTTTACTGAGTGGTCAGTAAAGGTCATCACTGGACAGTTCGAAAACCCTAGTTTGACCCTGGGTAGGTCCATTACACAAGCGTAGCCCCGCAGGGCACGAACGCGCAAAGCTCCAATTTTACAACTGCGTACGCGATGCGCGTTGTCTCACAATAAATTGCCCGGCACTGGACTGTTTTGTATGTTACACAAATGAATTAAATTCCCCTTCTTCATCGCTGATCTGGACTTTTATTTAGTTTTTTTGCCAAAAGTCAAGTAATCGCTTCCTCCTCCGCTAACTCCATGACTGAAATGAATGAATTTGTCACGAGCGAATAATAACTCATGTCCTACCTGGCTACGCGACGTTCTAAATATTTCCTGGTGGGCTGTGGGCTGCAGGACCAAGGCTCCCTGTTTTTATTTTTAATTTTTAGAACTTTTTATTAACATATAAAGTTTAGAAACACCGTAGCGGTTGCTTTTTTTGTCTCCCACTCGACCTATCAATCAATTCAGTTGGCGTGTCAGCAAATGACCAATCAGCGACCTCAGTTTGTCGCGTAGGTAAACGCTTTGCACGTAGCTGCTCAAATTACAACAAGAATTTGGAGCGAAAACGCGAGCATTTAATGCGAGAACGAAAGCAGAGCTGTGCCAGCAAACGCGTGCGCACAGAATGCACGCATAGAGCGGCGTACAGGCAGTACGCTGAGCTCTGCCAGAGCCTTGAGGCCCAATCCCGCATATGTCCCAAGGTCTTGACTTTAAACCACAGAAGTCTGGACTTTGATCTCTCTTCTTTTCCACCTGCTCCTGTCCTCACTCAGGAACAGGAAAGGTTGAAGACTCTCTGCCCAGTGAGAGCTTTAAGCGCTTACATGCAGAGAACAGCCGAATGGAGAAAAACAAATCAACTGTTTGTGTGCTTTGCAGCACCTGCTAACGGAAAGGCCCTATCAAAGCAGCGCCTCTCACACTGGGTGACTGAGGCCATAAAAAGGGTGTACAGTAGCAAAGGTCAACAGGTGCCCTCTGGAGTGTGCGCTCACTCTACTCGAGGCTTGGCCACCTCATGGTCACTGTTCAAGGGTGTACCAGTTGCAGACATTTGTGCTGCTGCGAACTGGAGCTCATTAAACACTTTTGCAAAGCATTACAGTTTGGATGTTACTGCATGTGATGTCACTCAGGCTGTCCTTTCTAACACACAGTAGAAAGCAGCCTTGAGATGCCTGCTGAATAGAGGTAGACGTTCACACTAGCATGCATTTTACTGAGCATTTCAAGGGAGTGATTGAATTACCTTCCCATAGCATATGTCAATGCTAGAACATTCAGTTTATTTTATAGATATACTTTTTATATTTTTTTAATACTACTATGCAAAAACTCAGGACAGTATTACACTTTCGTTATTTCATTTTATGCTTATGTTCATTAAATGTTTAGTGTTTTAGTTTTAGTGTTGGTGTAAATTTTCATACTTTTATACTACTATGCAAAAACTCAGGACAGTGTTACACTTTTACTATTTTATGCTTATGTTTATTAAATGTTTCAGTGTTTTAGTGTTTAAATGGTTACTGTTGCACCGAGGGACTGAGAGAAATGCAATTTCAATCCTGTGTATGTCCTGTACATATTGCAGTTCTGACAATAATGTTGACTTTGACTTTGATATGTTGCATCGAGAGACATGACTGAAAAGGAACTGAAAGTTATGCACCATAACTCATGTTCCCTGAAGGAAGGGAACGAGGTGCAACATATCTGGCCCTTTCAATGCTGAAAGCTCGGTGAAGTGCATCTTGGAGATTGATGGATAGGCGTCAGCGGCTTAAGTACCCAGAAGGCGGGGCCTCTGGCATGACGCTGACGCCCCTGCCGTAAAGGCGTGAATGTATTCCTTCAGGTAATCGCGCGGGGGCACAATTCCCATAGCATATGTTGCACCTCGTTCCCTTCCTTCAGGGAACATGAGTTATGGTGCATAACTTTCAGGTTTGAGTAACCGTTTAATTTGTTAGTATATTTTGTCTCATGTGATTATTAAATTAAAATATCATTGCTCTTTATTTCAACACTGTGCCAGCATGTCAACTTTATTGCTTTAAATGTACCAAGATATGTTTTAAATATTGCTACATATAAATGCAACCTTTAAAATTCAAGTGATCAAGAAGTTGCACAGCTGCCCTTTAAAAGGTCAGTTTATGAAAATCACGGCCTGTTTTGTACACATAGCTTGTAAAACTGTATTCAAACCTAGTTTCACCTATTTGCGCACGTCTACCCATCTTGGCAGCTACTTTCAAAACCAGCTCAAATGCTCTTGAGGCAGGATGGAGCTGCCAGCAACACAATTTAGATGTATTAAAGACAAGTTAGAGATATCTATTTTGTGATGATTTCAAGGGAAAACCTATCTATGTTTTGAATATTCAAAAGTCAAGCAACCTTGTGCAAGGCAGTTGAGAACCCTGCATGTGAAACTCACAAAACCTTCTGGAGGCTCCCTCATGAATGGCATGTGCCAACGCGTCACAGCCCATTGAGACACCACCTTAAACAGAAACACGTTTATTTTTAGAAGCACAACTTAAAACATGGGAGGTTGACAAATTAACATTTAAATGTTAAAAATGTGTTGTTTATTTGTCCTGATAGAGTACAGTTTAATCTCTTTGAAGACATTACCAAAGATTTATTCAATTTAACAATTTATTCATAGCCCAAAGGTCTTCACTCAGGTTTTATTATGAGGATAATGAAACTAAAGACATGGATCATGGTTCTATAAACTTTGATTAACAATTACTCCACACAAATCTTCCTTAATGTGGCTTACTCACCTCTGCACCACTCAAAAGTAACTTTTCTGTTTGATTGTTGTGGTTTTTTTAAGGATGCTGAGCTTTAAAAAAATACATTTGTGCAAAATATCTGTCTGTCAGTGCTTATCTGATTACTGCTGGCATTGCAAAAATATAAAATAAATAAAAGTACTTGAGCACAAGATAGTATTAATAATTATTATATTATGGATCTCCTTTCGGAAAAGGAAACTGAAAGTTATGCACCATAACTCATGTTCCCTGAAGGAAGGGAACGAGGTGCAACATACTTGCTTTGGGAATTGCGCCCCCGCGCGATTACCTGAAGGAATACAAACACGCCTTTACGGCTAGGGCGTCAACGTCGCGCCAAAGGCCCCGCCCTCTGGGTATTTAAGCGACTGACGCCCATCCATCTTCCTTCAAAATTGCACTTCACCGAGCTTTCAGCATTGAAAAGGGCCAGATATGTTGCACCTCGTTCCCTTCCTTCAGGGAACATGAGTTATGGTGCATAATTTTCAGTTCCCTTTTCAGTCAGTCACTCGGTGCAACATACTTGCTACGGGAACGCAATACATTCACGCCCTTGAAATGCTCAGTAAAATGCATGCTAGTGTGAACGTCTGCCTTTGACCAGCAGGCATCTCAAGGCTACTTTCTACTGTGTTAGAAAGAACAGCCTGAGTGACATCACACATAGTAACATCCAAACTGTAATGCTTTTCAAAAGTGTTTAATGAGCTCCAGTTCGCAGTAGCGCAAATGTCTGCAATTGGTACACCCTTGAACAGTGACCACGAGGTGGCCAAGCCTCGAATAGAGTGAGCATGCATTCCAGAGTGCACCTGTTGACCTTTGCTACTGTACGGCCTTTTAATGGCCTCAGTCACCCAATGTGAAAGGCATTGTTTTGATAGGGCCTTTCCGGTAGCAGGTACTGCAAAGCACACGGACAGTTGATTTGTTTTTCTCCATTCGGCTGTTCTCTGCATGTAAGTGCGTAAAGCTCTCACGGGGCAGAGAGCCTTCAGCCTTTCCTGTTCTTGAGTGAGTACAGGAGCAAGTGGGAAGGAGGAGAGATCAAAGTCTAGACTCCTATGGTTCAAAGTCAAGACCTTGAGGATATATGCGGGATTAGGCCTTAGGGTGACCTTTGACCCGTCAGGGGCGAATCTGGTACACATTGGATGTACCGACAATGCATGGAAGTCACCTACGCATTTCGCCGAGCAAAGTGCCAAGAATAGAGCGGTTTTATAAGATAACAAGTCTATCTTAACCTCACTCAGTGGCTCGAATGGAGGATCACAGAGAGCCCTAAGATCCCAACCAGGGGTCAGGATCCTGTTGGGTGGTTTTGTCTTAAGTATGCCTTTCATAAATCTTATTATGATTGGATACGCGTCAGTTGTCCTGTGTCCTCAGCCTTCGTGACAGGCTGAAATAGCTGATAGGAAAACTTTAATCGTTGAGAAAGAACAACCTTTTTCCATTAAGTCCTGAAGGAAAATCAGGAGCTGAGCCAAGTCGCATGAGTAAGAATATGCTGGTGTAGATTCTCAGTCGTCCAGGACATGATAAAATCAAAAAAGGCGTTCAATACAGAACAACTGGACTTTATTTGTAACAAACAAGACGTTTCGCTCATCATCCGATAAGCTTTCTCAATTGGAGACTGTGAGAGGGAGAGAGAAGTTATAAGCAAAGCTGGGCCACTGGTGCACACCAAACTAGGTAAATTGGAAGCTAACACACACACATACTTGGGATAACACGTGGCTGTGACCCATTCAAAGTTCTGTGTGTGAAAGCAGAGCTTACAGAAAACACACACACACCCTACTGTATGTAAATTGACAAAAACCACACTTCACACATTGATAACAGGGACCTGTCAAAGTCTTTGTTGGTCTAATTCACAAACAAAGCTCCTCTGTTCTCATCAGGTGTGAGACGCCTGGGGACCAAATCCAGGGCTGCACTATAAGTTTTAGAAAGTTGAAATCTTAGACCTCCTCCTCTGTTTAACGATGGTTTCTCTCGATTTATGTAAAAAGAGAGAAACCATCGTTAAACAGAGGAGGAGGTCTAAGATTTCAACTTTCTAAAACTTATAGTGCAGCCCTGGATTTGGTCCCCAGGCGTCTCACACCTGATGAGAACAGAGGAGCTTTGTTTGTGAATTAGACCAACAAAGACTTTGACAGGTCCCTGTTATCAATGTGTGAAGTGTGGTTTTTGTCAATTTACATACAGTAGGGTGTGTGTGTGTTTTCTGTAAGCTCTGCTTTCACACACAGAACTTTGAATGGGTCACAGCCACGTGTTATCCCAAGTATGTGTGTGTGTTAGCTTCCAATTTACCTAGTTTGGTGTGCACCAGTGGCCCAGCTTTGCTTATAACTTCTCTCTCCCTCTCACAGTCTCCAATTGAGAAAGCTTATCGGATGATGAGCGAAACGTCTTGTTTGTTACACATGAGTAAGAAATAATATTTATTTCTGAGCACCAAGCTTCAAATATACGTCACTTCTGTGCATAGAGGGACTGTGTTGATACAGCACAAGCATTTTGTATGGTTTTTACCACATTTTCCAGCAGGCCTGATGCCATCAGCTTGTTCTTTTCTGCCAACAAGCTGAAATTTTTAACAGTTCTCGGCCTAGGCTGCGAGACTAATTCTTCTGGTGACATAGTTTGACCCTGAAGAAGAGCAATTGGTGTATCCAGTTCCCCTCCAGGGGCCCTGGAAGCCGTGACCCCTTGGAGGTCAACCAAGTTTGGGAGAAGTCCTTTTTGTTGATGTGCTACCAGGCTGCTCTGATCGAGAGTGATCGAAGGCAGATGCAACCTGTCATTTTTATTAGACAGAAGTGGAGCAGAATGTCTGTTTTCTCTCTCCTTGTTTCTGGTCATGGGACTGAAAAGCTACAAATTTTGTAAACGAGCAGATCTTCTGACCTCAATGTGTTTCCTGGATGGATCCAGTTTACTGGTCCTTGGCCTTAACAGAGCGTTGGAACCAGACAAACCGGCCAGGGTCTGTGTTTCACCCATTGGGGGGATACTGTTTAAGAGCAGAGCTGAACCAGCACAGTGAAAAAGTTCATGTGCTGCGAGATCACTGCTTGGACATTGCGTGTCACTCATTAATAATAAAGGGACAGCTGCAACGTGAGGACGTGGAGATGATTATTTGTGTTTGGCAGACTTTAAATTGTTTGGTGATAAGGAGCCCAGTTCCTTTCCAATAACAGGAAGAGGATTCTGATTCAGCTCTGATCTGTTTAACATACACAGCAGCCTGAACATAATTGCTTTTGTGAACGTGTGAAGCTAGTGGTTGCATGTGGGCATCTGACGTGCCCCCCCCCCTGTTGTTAGATTCTGTTGGCGCGTCTCCTTGAGGCGCAGACATGTCACGTGTTTGCTTGGTTAGTGTATTGGCCGCCCCGTCATTCACAATGGAGCAGGAGCTGGAGCACGTGACCCCCCTCACCTGTCTCCATGAGGGGTGGGGGACCTGCTTGCAGACGCCTCTGTACCTGTCCTCTACAGACTGAGCAAAGGCACCTTGTCGGGGTTCATTGATTATGCTAACACCCCGTGAGCTGTGAGGGAGGGGGAGGAAACGTCCCCTCCCTTTATGATCGCTGGTAGGCCAGAGGGACCTGTTCTGCTGAAGTTACTTGTGTTTCTTGCTTTTTTGTTTTGTTTTTTGGAGTCAATAAAACAGAGAGGAGCTGTTTTTTTAGCTTTATTCGTGCTTAACACTAGGAATACCAAACATATGTACTTGTACATATTTTACATATAGCTCCCATGGGAGACTGTAAAATGACAGATTGAGGAATTTGCATTCAATTAGGTTTGTGTGACCCCCTGGGGCTGAAGTCTTTTGTGTGCTCAAAACATCCCCCAGTAGCCAAAACAAAACATCTCCCCATATTCCAACAACAACATTCCTTCTGCAGGTTCAAAGTGCAGCTTTTTACAACACAGACCAAACTTTTGGAGATGTTGATGACTCTTTGCAAATGTCAACGCTAGAAACTTCAGTTTATTTTATAGATATACGTTTTATACTTTTTATACTACTATGCAAAAACTCAGGACAGTATTACACTTTTATTATTTCATTTTATGCTTATGTTCATTGGGTGTTTGGTGTTTTAGGGGTGTTTGGTGTTTCAGTGTTGGTGTAAATTTTCATACTTTTATACTATTATGAAAAAACTCAGGACAGTGTTACACTTTTTTACTATTTTACTATTTTATGCTTATGTTTATTAAATGTTTTAGTGTTTAGTGTTTAGATGGTTACTGTTGCACCGAGGGACTGAGAGAAACGCAATTTCGGTCCTGTGTATGTCCTGTACATACAGGTAGTCCCCGATTTACGAGCGAGATCCGTTACAACGAGGCGCTCGTAAACCGGAAATCTCGTAATTTGGAACGGCCGCCACGCTTCTCGTAAGTCCGGAATTTCGCTCGTAAATTGGAAC
>JBBPBX010101503.1:0-12184 GCA_038048925.1 Garcialebias charrua
TAAGTAAGTAAGTAAAGTTTATTTATATAGCACTTTTCATAGATAAAATCACAAAGTGCTGTACAA
Source organism: Garcialebias charrua (assembly GCA_038048925.1). Lineage (NCBI taxonomy): Eukaryota > Metazoa > Chordata > Actinopteri > Cyprinodontiformes > Rivulidae > Garcialebias > Garcialebias charrua. The sequence continues at coordinate 67 of JBBPBX010101503.1, forward strand.
CATATAAATAAAAGATTAAAATAGACAAAAGAAATACTGTAATAACGGCTGATTAATCAAAACAATAAAAACAGCTGATAAAAACGAGAACAGTTGATAAAAACACTAAAAAACATTTAACTAATAGCTTGTCTGAATAAAAGTGTCTTAAGCTGGGTTTTAAAGGAATCAATAGAGACGGTCACACGAAGAGACAAGGGCAGGGCATTCCACAGCCGGGGGGCAACAACCTGAAAGGAAAGGTCACCTCAAGTTTTACAAAGGGACCTTTAGAAGGTTCAGTGCTGAAGACCTAAGGGTGCGGGCTGGAGAATAAGGGATCAGCATTTCTGTGATGTACTGGGGGGCCTGTCCATTTAACACTCTAAAAGTTAATGCCAACATTTTAAAATGAATTCTAAATTCAACAGGGAGCCAATGTAGATCATATAAAACTGGTGTGATGTGAGACCTTCTATTTGTTCCTGTTAAAAGCCTCGCAGCAGCGTTCTGGACCAACTGGAGACGAGCAACAGCAGACTTATTAAAACAAGTAAAACGGGAATTACAGTAATCTAAACAAGAAGAGATAAAAACGTGAATAATCATCTCCAGGTCAGATTTAGATAACATTGCCCTCAGTTTTTCTACGCGCAGCCAAGGTGTTGAGAGGATCTGTTTTGGTGGCCTTAGAATCACTTCTCTGTTTTTTGCAGATGATGTGGTCCTATTGGCTTCATCAGATCGTGATCTACAGCTTTCGCTGGAGCGGTTTGCAGCCGAGTGTGATGCGGCCGGGATGAGGATCAGTTCCTCCAAATCCGAGGCCATGGTCTTGAGCCGGAAAAGGGTAGCATGCCCTCTCCGGGTCGGGGAGGAGGTCCTGCCCCAAGTGGAGGAGTTTAAGTATCTCGGGATCAGGGGCGGATCTAGAAAAATATCTATGGGGTGGCAAGAGGGTGGCAAGGTTGTTTCAGGAGGTGAAAACACCCTCCCCCTCCCCCTCCACACACATACACACACACACATACAGTACATATATATACAGTATACAGGTAGTCCTTAACTTACGATGCCCCCGACTTACGACCGCATCTCATTATTTAAAAAAAACAACTTTTTTTAATAATAAATAAATAAATGTACAGTACTGTACAGTTACCAAGCACTTCCTATCCTAACACAGTTAAGGAGTGAGTTAAATTGTCTCCCTCCTCCCTAGCAGGCTCCATTCACATAAAAGGAGCTAGCTCTTTTTATGTGAAAGGGAGACAATTCAACTCACTCCTTCATCTTTAAGAACTGTGTTATGATAGGCTAAGTGCTTGGTAACTGTACAGTACTGTACATCTATTTATTTATTTAAAAAATATATATATTTTTTTGTATGTGATCCTACTTACGAATTTTCGACTTATGAACGGCCCGTAGGTACGGAACTCGTTCTTAAGTCGGGGACTACCTGTATATATAAATAAAATGATGCAATGTAAAGGGAGAGACATGAAACAGCCAAAGTACAGGCAGCAGAAATACAAGTGTGTTCAGTCCTCTTTTCATTTAATTTCTCACTTCCCGCCACTCAGTCAGAACTTGACGTCTTGAGTCAGTTGTACATTGTGCTTCTTCTTCTTTAAATGTATTGGCAGTTGGCAAGAAAGTTAGGTGAGCATTACCGCCACCAACTGGTAAGGAGTGTGGACCAAATGACTACATTGTGCTGCATTCAATGTTGTCGGAAAAAAGATGTTCACGTTCGTAATGTCCAGCTGGGGTGGCAAACAGGGTGGCAAGGCTCTCTGTTGGGGTGGCAACTGCCACCCCATGCCACCCCAGTAGATCCGCCCCTGCTCGGGATCTTGTTCATGAATGAGGGAAAACTGGAGCGTGAGATCGATAGGCGGATAGGTGCAGCATCCGCAGTGAAGCGGGCGCTGTACCGGTCTGTCGTGGTGAAGAGAGAGCTGAGTCGAAAGGCAAAGCTCTCAATTTACCGATCGATCTACGTTCCCACCCTCATCTATGGTCATGAGCTTTGGGTTGTGACCGAAAGAACGAGATCTCGGATACAAGCGGCTGAAATGAGTTTTCTCCGCAGGGTGTCTGGACTCTCCCTTAGAGATAGGGTGAGAAGCTCAGTCATCCGGGAGGGACTCGGAGTAGAGCCGCTGCTTCTCCACATCGAGAGGAGCCAGTTGAGGTGGCTCGGGCATCTGGTTAGGATGCCTCCTGGACGCCTCCCTGGTGAGGTGTTCCGGGCATGTCCCACCGGGAGGAGACCCAGAGGAAGACCCAGGACACGCTGGAGGGACTATGTCTCTCGGCTGGCCTGGGAACGCCTTGGGATTCCCCCAGAGGAGCTGCTCCAAGTGGCTGGGGAGAGGGAAGTCTGGGCCTCCCTACTTAGGCTGCTACCCCCGCGACCCGACCCCGGATAAGCGGACAGAAAATGGATGGATGGATGGATGCCCTCAGTTTAGAAATGTTCCTAAGATGATAAAAGCAGTTTCTGACCAGAAGCTTTGAATGTTTGTCCAAAGACATTGACTGGTCGAACTGAACACCAAGGTTTCTGAGGCTCGGCTGAGAAGAGGAGCCCAGAGAACCGAGATGCTGTTTGATCCGAGGAACTTTCTGTTCAGGGGCTATGATCAGGGTTTCAGTCTTGGCAGAATTTAACTGAAGGCAGTTGTTGGCTAACCTTACCTTAATCTAGGACACGTAGTTTACTAATTCAGATAACTTGTGTAATTCTGAGTCATTGAAGGAGCAGTAGAGTTGAATGTCATCAGCATAGAAATGGTAAGAGACATTTCTGAAGCTATTTATAATCTTTGCAAGGGGGATGATGTATATAATGAACAGAATAGGACCCAAGACTGAACCCTAAAGGCCGGCGCAGAGCTCCGCGGTTGTCCGAACGGAGCTCGACGCGCGCATTGTGTGCGCGCGCGTTCATTGGCACAGCTCTTTTCTCGTTCTCGGTCCTGATCCTTGTTGTAATATGAGCAGCTGCGCACGAAGGGGACTCAACTGAGCTCGCTGATTGGTCACTTGCTGACACGCCTACTGAAATGATTGACAGCTCATGAGACACGAGTGCTGGATTTGGTCCAGACGAACAGCTGTTTGCTCCGCTGCTGCGCGGCGGTCTTTTATCACTTTATATGTTATATAAACTTCTAAAAAATAAAAATAAAAACAGGGAGTGCTATTCCAGCAGCCCATAGCCAACCAGGAAATACTTAAAACCTCCCGCTGCCAGGTAGGACATGAATTCATTCATTTCATTCATGGAGTGAAGGGAGGATGAAGCGATTACTTGACTTTAGGCAAAAAAACAAAAGAAAAGTCCTGATCAGCGATAAAGAAGAGGAATTTAATTCATTTGTGTAACATACAAAACAGTCCGGCGCCGGGGAAGTTTATGGTCAGACACCGCGCAAGCGTGCGCGGTCATAAAATTGGAGCTTGGCGCGTTCGCGCGAGCGTTAAAAGGCTTGTACAAGCGGCGCACGCACGGCGCACACATTGCGGGGCGCCGCGCTCGCTCGAGCGCGGAGCTCTGCGCCAGCCTTGAGGAACACCATACATTAACGGAGAGGTCTTAGACTGTATGTTATTCACAAACATTGAAAATGTTCTGTTGTATATATAAACACAAAGTACAGATACATATATACTTTCTATATATGTATATATATATATATATATATATATATATATATATATATATATATATATATATATATAATAGAGGTATTTAAAGTTGCACTAACCTTCTTTGATAGCCATGTTGACAACATCTGAAAGCAATACAGGAGCTGGGTGAGAAGGTTCATCTTAATCAGATGGATACGTCCCATAGGGGACAAAGACAAGCCACAACCATCCATCCATCCATCCATCCATTTTCGTCCGCTTATCCGGGGTTGGGTGGTGGGGGTAGCAGCCTAAGTAGGGAGGCCCAGACTTCCCTCTCCCCAGCCACTTGGAGCAGCTCCTCTGGGGGAATCCCAAGGCGTTCCCAGGCCAGCCGAGAAACATAGTCCCTCCAGCGTGTCCTGGGTCTTCCTCTGGGTCTCCTCCCGGTGGGACATGCCCGGAACACCTCACCAGGGAGGCGTCCAGGAGGCATCCTAACCAGATGCCCGAGCCACCTCAACTGGCTCCTCTCGATGTGGAGAAGCAGCGGCTCTACTCCGAGTCCCTCCCGGATGACTGAGCTTCTCACCCTATCTCTAAGGGAGAGTCCAGACACCCTGCGGAGAAAACTCATTTCAGCCGCTTGTATCCGAGATCTCGTTCTTTCGGTCACAACCCAAAGCTCATGACCATAGATGAGGGTAGGAACGTAGATCGATCGGTAAATTGAGAGCTTTGCCTTTCGACTCAGCTCTCTCTTCACCACGACAGACCGGTACAGCGCCCGCTTCACTGCGGATGCTGCACCTATCCGCCTATCGATCTCATGCTCCAGTTTTCCCTCACTCGTGAACAAGACCCCGAGATACTTAAACTCCTCCACTTGGGGCAGGACCTCCTCCCCGACCCGGAGAGGGCATGCTACCCTTTTCCGGCTCAAGACCATGGCCTCGGATTTGGAGGAACTGATCCTCATCCCGGCCGTATCACACTCGGCTGCAAACCGCTCCAGTGAAAGCTGTAGATCACGATCTGATGAAGCCAATAGGACCACATCATCTGCAAAAAACAGAGAAGCGATTCTAAGGCCACCAAAACGGATCCTCTCAACACCTTGGTTGCGCCTAGAAATTCTGTCCATAAAAGTTATGAACAGAATCGGTGACAAAGGGAAACCTTGGCGGAGTCCAACTCTCACTGGAAACGAGCCTGACTTACTGCCGGCAATGTGGATCAAACTCTGACACCGGTCGTACAGGGACCTAACTAGGGTTGGGCATCGAGAATCGAGAATCGTTCGGAACGGGGACTAACTGTCCGGTTTTACCGGAATCGTTCAAAATATTAATTTGCGATTCCTATGTTCGATGCTAGTTAGCCGACCGGAAGTAGCCGCCGCCGAAAACCAACGAAGAAGAATCCACCGGAAGTGTGCACCCGAGATCGAAAGCTTACTAATTAATAAAATGACCAGTCAGGTCAGTGCAGCACTTGCAATAATTTTCTATCATGCAAAGGAGGGTGGAGAAGTAAAATAGTGTCCCGTCTTTGACGCGCTCCACCGGATTATTTTCGCTTCGTATCCGACCGGAAGTACAGAGTGGTCCGTCTGCAAAACGCTCCGCCGAACTTTTCGCTAATCGCTACCTCTTCGGCTCCATCAGGTAAATAAATAAACTATAAACTACATCTCATACCAACATTAAGGCAGCTAACAAGTTATACTCCGCTTAAAGCGGTAAGTCAGCTCAAATACAAACACGATGCTAACGTTAGCTTGTATTTTTTTTCTTAGACAAACGACCTGAAATGGCTTCACAGTGTTCACCAGCGTCCAAGGTAAAAACGTCAGTGTAACTGAATGAAGAATGCCACAGAACAGTTACAGCATATGTTGTGAAAAGGTTGCATCCCTTTTCAGATGTGAATTCAACCATGGATTGCACTTACATTGCACTCAAATCCAACACTTATTAACATTCTTAATCCATTTAAAGTTCTCTGTGTCTTTTAAAATGTCTTAAAGGGATTGTGACATGATTTTTTTACTATTCATAAAATTGCTCAAAATATATATATTTTATCATTTAAATATGTTTGTTTTTGCAAACAAAATGATAAATCACTTTAATTTTGCTTTAAAAGTGATTTTGAACTTCAAGCCGTGTTTAATCATGGGAAATCCCATTACACACGAACGCACCATCTGTGATGTCACACCGGGCAGAGCTCTGGGCTTGTCACAGTGCGCAGGTATGAGCAGCTCGACATGAAGGAAGTCTGATACAGCATCAGACCTAAATTAGATCCTGTTGTTTCTTGTTCCATCACCCAAACTATTTTCTGCTTCCCAAAATGAAGACAAATAGCTCAAATCTTCACATAGATTGCTAAATTCGTCCAGTTTTAAATTGTCCGCTATTAAAGACACCACAGCCCTCTGCCCAGTGTGACATCACATATGGTGCGTTCGAGTGTAATCGGATTTCCCATGATTAAACACGGCTTGAAGTTCAAAATCACTTTTAAAGCAAAATTAAAGTGATTTATCATTTTGTTTGCAAAAACAAACATATTTAAATGATAATATATATATATTTTGAGCAATTTTATGAATAGTAAAAAAATCATGTCACAATCCCTTTAATGTCTCTAGTTTTCAGTATTATATCATTTCTGTTTATGTTCTCTTTCATTCCATTATGAGTGAATGTCACAGTTTGAAGAATTATTGAATAGGCTAGTTAGGCAATAACAACAGAGCTAATAATTGTACACATTCTCAGTCTTAAAAATGATTTTTTACTGATAATATTGATAAACCTGTTGTTTGTTTAGGAACTTCCTGCAGTCTGTCCAGAAAGTCTCCATTGGAGGAGCGTTTTGCTGAGGAAGAGGCACAACATAATTTCACAACTCCATGTCCATGAAGAAACAAATGGAGAGAGGGCTGCAGATACCAGGACATCCCACCAGCTGTTCTGTCTGAAGATCCTGCTGCTGGTGGTGGAACCAGGTTAGCCCATCAGTGGGAGTTCAGTAACATGACTGCAGCATCAGACACTGGACAATATTATATGTATAATAATAATAATAATATATGTTGGTGAGTCCTCCATGTTGGCTCTAATCTGCCCTGTGAGAAATTCATAGTAAATGTAACAAAAAGGAAAAAGTTCATAGCATTAAATTCAAACAGAAGTTCAAATTATTTCATCCTGAAATAACTCTGGCTAACTACTGTAGATTTTTTTATAACATGGAGTTAAACTCAAAGTAGTCTCCTCAGATAAATAGTGTTACCATTATTTTTATATTAAAGTTTCTGTTAACTTTATTATTTTTATATTTGATTGTTTTTTGTTCAGTGCCCTGAGACAACTTCTGTTGTGACTTGGAGCTATATAAATAAACTGAACTGAATTGAATTGACATTGTAAAATTCAACTTGATTTAAAGCGGAATTCACAATATCATCAAGGGGGTTCTGTCACAGGAAATCAGGCAAAATGTGATACAACAGTTATTTTAATAAACACATAAATATCCAACCACTCAGAACGAAATTTGTTGTTTTTCATACCAATGATAAAAAAAAATAAAGGACATGACACTAAGAACTAATATTATTATTATTATTATTCTGCTGAGTACAGTTGTTACAAAGATCCCTCTAATAAATAAAAGTAGGTTAGATTTAAATCACTCAGTTTATGACCACCACAAAAACCTGAATAATTAATTGTCCAAAAATTCCTTGTTGCCTTTTAATGTGAATAAAGTCAGCAACAGAGTCCCATATATTCAATAATTAAATCAAAAACCTGGATAATTGTCCAACACAAAAACCTGAATAATTAATTGTCCAAAAATTCCTTGTTGCCTTTTAATGAGAATAAAGTCAGCAACAGAGTCCCATATGTTCCAAAATTAAATCAACAATCCTGGATAATATTTCCCCATTTTACCCCAAAGTCACAATCCAAAAATGAAAAAATCCAAAATTATCTCGCTTTCCCCCCCAAAAGAGATATTTAAAAAATGAGAGAGAGAGAGTGGTACCACCCAAAAAACCCCAAAAAGAGAAGTAAAGTCCAGATCTCACCGGGAGCGTTTTTCCTTCCTCCCTGTGACGTCCTCTTGCACCTGGCGGCGTTTCCTGTGTGCAAACTCTGATCCAGTCTTTAAAACACACAATCTGCGGCGCTGGGATGAACTTGGCTTGCGGTTTAATGTCTTATCTTTGCTTTTTTTTACTTGTTTTACACGTTAAGCCAACTTTAGTCTCCCGCTGCGCAGATCTGTCTGTGTGTGCCTCTTCCTCTTCAGCTGCGTGGCTCCAGCTGCGTTTCCCTGCTGAGTGCCTCGCGCGGCTGCACACGCCCCTTTTTATCTCCCAAGTTCAACCACACCTGAAAACCTGCATGATACTGCCCAAAATCAGCTTTAAATAGTGGAAATATGACATGACTTTAATAATGAAATAACAAGCATCTGTTCCACAAAACAGTTTGCTACATCTATTTTTTACTATTATTTACTATTTTTTACTATTTTTTCATGCAGAGAAAACAAACATTTTGGTTATGTTACAATCCCCCCCCCCCAGCCGGAGGCAAGGGAGGCTGAACTCCAAAATAAGGCTTTAAGTTAACCACATTAACAGTATCTGTTCCTCTGTGCTGGTCTTTCCACTGGAGCTGATAATTTACTGGGCCTAACTGTTTCCTCACTGTAGCTGGTCCTGACCACTTTGGCGCTAGCTTTGAGGAAAAACTATCTATTGCTTTGGAAAGGGGATGAGACCTTACCCAGACCAAATCTCCCGGCCGGAACTGTGCACCCCTCCTCCGGGCATTGTAGTATTTAGCTTGTCTGGTTTGACTTATCCCAACTTTCCGTTTGACTTCTTCCTTCATCTCATTGTGTCGCTCCATCAATTTATATATGGGTTGCTGAGGCGATGGTGGTTTAGCTATCATCCTCTCCAATGGCCCTTGAAGTTGACGTCCCAACATTAGCTCTGCAGGGGCTCTCCCTGTGGTTTCATGTTGAGCGCCATTGATGGCAAAACGGAACTCCCAGATATGTTGGTCCCATAGATTGTGATGCTGTCCAACAAATGAGGCTATCATTGTTTTGATAGTTCTGTTCGCCCTTTCAGTCAAGTTAGATTGCGGATGATAGCTTGTTGTAAAATGATGCTTTACACCCCACATAGAGCAAAAACTGGACATCTCTTTACTGGTAAACTGGGGACCACGATCTGACACCAGGCTTTGTGGAACTCCGTAACGAGTAAATATCTCCTCCCGGAGGATAGTAATGAGTTTCGGTGTCTTGCTGTCTCTTACAGGAAACATTTCCACCCACTTTGTGAAGTAGTCGATCACAACAAAAAGGAAGACATTTCCTTTCTTACTGCGTGGAAAAGGTCCCATCAAGTCCATCCCAAGTTTAGCCCAGGGTTCAGTCAGAGGTGTGGGTTGTAGAAAACCAGCTGGAACTTGATTCTCAGGTTTGTACTGCTGACAAACTGCACAGTTCTTTACATGCGTCCACACATCCTTACGAACTGACGGCCACCATGCAACCTCCAACAGCCGGAGGAGTGTCTTTAGCCTGCCTAGATGTCCACTCAATGGCTGATCATGGAAGTACTGAAGAATTTGAGGAACTAAAGACTTGGGAACCACCAGCTGATATTTCATGCCATCTTTCAGTGGGGTTTTCCTGTACCAGAGATCGTGGACTTTGTGGAAGAGAATTCTGTCAGGTCTCTGGTATCTCGGATCCTTAACTAGATCCATGAGGTCTGAGTCTTTTTCCTGTGCTTCCTTGATTTCTGTTAATGATAGAGGTAAACCTACCAAGGCTTTAGCAGAATTCAGGGCTACATATGCTGGTGCCAAGTCAGTAGGTATCGATCGGGACAGAGCATCAGGCACTACATTGTGCAATCCTTTTCTATATCGTACTTCAAAATTGAAATCTTGTAACCTCAGCACCCAGCGTGTTAACCTAGAACTGGTTCGGGGTTGATTGAATGCCCAGGTTAAGGCAGCATGGTCGGTGTAAATGATGAACTTGGTACCTTCTACAAAATGTCTCCATTTTTCTACTGCCCAAACAACCCCCAAGCATTCCTTTTCAGAGGTGGAGTAGTTGTGTTCCGCTCCTTTCAATGATCTTGAAGCAAAAGCAATAACTTTTTCTCCATCAGGGGTTGGTTGTACCAGGACGGCCCCCAGACCAACATCACTGGCGTCTGTATGAATTTCGAATGGTAACTCGAAATCTGGCTGTCCCAGTATGGGAGATTCCACCAAAGCTTTCTTCAGCGTCATGAAAGCATGTTGGCAGTCCACTGTCCACTCCCACCTTGCATCTTTTTTGAGCAGTCGATATAGAGGTGTAGCTATGTCTGCAAAATGTGAGATGAACTTGTGGTACCAGCCCACCATCCCAAGGAATCTCTGAAGAGTTTTCTGGTTAGTCGGAGTTGGATAAACCGTAATGGCATGGGTTTTCTCTGGATCCACTTTCACACCATCTGCTGAAACAATGTGTCCCAGAAACTTGAGTTCTTGCTGGAAAAAATTGCATTTTTCAAGATTGAGAGTCAAATTTGCATGGTGGAGCTTTGCAAATACTGTGTCCAGATCCTTCAGGTGTTGCTCAGGAGAGGCCGAGAAAACGATCACATCATCGATGTATACACAGCAGATCTTTCCCCGTAGCTCTCCTAAAACTTTCTCCATTAACCGTTGAAAGGATGCTCCAGCATTTTTCAATCCAAATGGCATGCACTTAAATTGATAAAGTCCAAATGGGGTTATAACAGCAGTTTTTGCCTTGCTGTCCTCTGCCATAGCCATCTGCCAATATCCAGACTTTAAATCCAGGGTGCTAAAAATGTTTGCTCCCGTCATCGACTCCAACAACTCATGGATGAGGGGCATGGGATAAGCGTCCTGCAGAGTTTTTGAGTTCAAGGCTCTATAGTCCACACAAAACCGAAAAGATTTATCTGGCTTAGGAACAAGGACAACAGGAGACCCCCATGAAGACTGTGATGGCTCTATAATATCATCTTTGAGCATTGCATCAATCTGTTCTTTTATTATCTGCCGCTTGAAAGGAGACACCCGGTAAGCTCTGCAACGAATGGGTATTTCATCTGTGGTTATTACTCTGTGTTCTTCCACAGATGTTCTGCCCAATGTTTCTGAGCATACAGATGGCCAAGTCTTCAAAAGCTTCTGGACTTCTGGTGGATGTTGTGTTACCATAGGAGACGACTTTGAGGTTGGTGTTTTGACCTCTTCCATGGGCAGAGCCAGGATCAGATTAAGTGGTAAAGGTCTAGTATGCACAGGTGATACACCCTCAAATGTAGGGAACTCCATGTGCACGGGGGGTTTGGCATAAATCACAGGAGTTCTGCTTGATGGAGGAACAGTCAAGTGGGAGGCTGATCCTGGGTAATCTAACATCCCACTGTGTGTTGATGTCATAACTGGAACCGGTCCTGGAGTGATGTAGGCAGTAGTTTGATCCGTCCTTTGAGGATGTGAAAGTCCAACACTTCCTTGTGGTACTCCTGGTACAGGTAGGCCTAAAGGTGGAAATGATGTTTCAGGTAAATTATGCCTCATGGAGGAAGAAAGATGATCAGATGGCACAGGGAGACTTGGTCTGATACTATCAGAAGAATGAATAGCTGTAGAAAGTCTGGCGCTCTTCAGCCTCTCTATCTCAGCCTTCCACTTTTCATCTCGTAGCAGCAAATAGTCTACTACTTTGGCTTCAAATTCCTTAAAAGCTGTTTTTATACATTGCTCCATGGCCTCGACATTTTTATCAATATATGTCCTGATGTTTTGCTCCCTATTCAAAGCACTGTCTACAGAGGCCCTGAAATTTTCTTCCAGTGAGGTAATCCTAACCCCCATATTGGTTAAATCATTAAATACCAGTAATGTCTAACATAGTGAGGTATTCTTCCTCGTCTTTCTCTCCTTCAGATTCATTATCTGATGCATAAAGGGAGCTAAGCAAAGATGTTATTTCACCTATAGGATTTCTCCTTGTAACCCAAGCATCTCCCCCTCGGTTGCTAATTGTCTCTTCGTGATCTACAAGAAACCCTGCTTCACTTTCTTGCTCATCCTGATCAGCATCTCTTTCTTCAGCATGTTGTGATTGAGATGTTATGTTATCCATCTTGAAAAAAAAAAACTCAAACAAATACATTGAAATCTACAACAGGATTATTTTTTTAACTGTGTTAACACATGTAGCACAAAACCTGACCTTGTATTATCCTGTTCCCCATACGGGCCACCATTTTGTAAAATTCAACTTGATTTAAAGCGGAATTCACAATATCATCAAGGGGGTTCTGTCACAGGAAATCAGGCAAAATGTGATACAACAGTTATTTTAATAAACACATAAATATCCAACCACTCAGAACGAAATTTGTTGTTTT
>JBBPBX010101504.1:0-12184 GCA_038048925.1 Garcialebias charrua
ACCATAAATAAAGCACTGAGCATCCACCCTGATGTTAAATACTCTGTTGTGTACTTAGTTTGATTTAAATAACTTTTTAATAAAACTGGACAGAAATTAAACAAACTTAATTAACTCCAAATTCTTCCAAACCTGCAGCCTTCAGGGCAACAGAACAGCAAGCAGGGCCCAGGTGACTGATCTGGTCTTCACTTAAGTGGGTCAGGTCAGTAAATATGTGCAGCTTCTCCAGATTGTCAGCTTGTCCAAACATCTAAAGTCCATAGAGAACCACCTGATCTCCACTCTTTCATTTGTGTATATATATATAATATATATATAGTTATAAATATAGGTATCTATATAAATAAATAACTATATTTATAACTACTGTATATATACTATATATATACTGTATATCTATATATATATATATATATATCTATATATATATATATATATTATATATATATATCTATATATATATATATCTATCTATCTATCTATATCTATCTATCTATCTATCTATCTATCTATCTATCTATCTATCTATCTATCTTATCTATCTATCTATCTATCTATCTATCTATCTATCTATCTATCTATCTATCTATCTATCTATCTATCTATCTATCTATCTATCTATCTATCTATCTATTCTATCTATATCTATCTATCTATCTATCTATCTATCTATCTATCTATCTATCTATCTATCTATCTATCTATCTATCTATCTATCTATCTATCTATCTATCTATCTATCTATCTATCTATCTATCTATCTATCTATCTATCTATCTATCTATCTATCTATCTATCTATCTATCTATCTATCTATCAATCCATCAATCAATCACAGGGACACACAGAGACAAAATAATAATAATAATAATGAATTTAATTTATAACGCACTTTTCATTAACAAAAATCTCAAAGTGCTACAAAGTGCAACAAAAATCAAAGATCAAATAAAAACAAGTGATAAAACAAGTAAAATCAATAATAATATCAACTAAGATCAAAGATAAAATCATGTGGAGGCAGAGTAGGCTCGCTTAAAAAGAAAGGTCTTTAAGCCTTGTTTAAAGTCAACCAGTGACTGTGGAGCTCTCAGGTAGTCAGGGAGGGAGTTCCATAGGTGGGGGGCAGCCACACAGAATGCCCGGTCTCCCATGGTCCTTAATTTGGTTCGAGGAATGTGAAGGAGATTACTGTTCTGTGATCGTAGAGACCAGGTGGATGAATATGGTGCAAGAATGTCCTTTAGATAATCTGGTGAAGTTCCATGTGAGCATTGGTGTGTAATGAGAGCAGTTTTGTACTGAATTCTGTAGGTGACAGGAAGCCAATGGAGGTTATGGAGAATGGGTGTAATATGTTCAAATTTACGAGCTCTCAATAAAATCCTTGCTGCAATGTTTTGAATATATTGAAGTTTATGAAGGTATTTACCAGGGATTCCAATAAACAGGGAGTTGCAGTAGTCGAGCCTGGAGGAGACAAAAGCATGGACGAGTTTCTCAGCATCAGAAAAAGTTAGGGATGGGCGAAGTCTGGAGATGTTTCGAAGATGGAAGAAGCAGGTTTTAAACAGATGCTTAATGTGATTTTCAAATGTAAGATGAGAGTCCATTTTTATTCCAAGATTTGTAACAGAGGTGGAGAGGGGGATGTCTTGTCCAGAAAAGGAAATTGTTGTTATAGTAGATGTTTGTACCTGGTGAGGGGTGCCAATCAGTATGGCCTCAGTCTTGGAGCAGTTTAATTGAAGAAAGTTCTGATTCATCCATGCCCTTATTTCCTCCAGGCAGGTAGAGAGGGCAGTGAGTGAAGATGGAGATGACAATGGGGAAGATGAGGATGCTCCAGTCCTGATGTAAAGCTGTGTATCGTCGGCATAACAGTGAAAAGAAATGTTGAACTGATTAATAATTTGACCTAAAGGCAGCATGTAAAGGGAAAACAGCAGGGGCCCCAGAACTGACCCCTGAGGGACACCACAGGAGACACCGACTGTCTGGGAAGTGGCATTGCCAAGACTAACACATTCCAGCCTATTGGAGAGGAAAGATTTGAACCAGTCCAGGACAGTGTCACAGAGACCGACCTCCACATGAAGACGGTGGAGGAGGATACTATGGTCCACAGTGTCGAAAGCTGCAGTGAGGTCAAGGAGGACAAGGATGGAGGGAGAACCAGTGTCAGCAGCCATGAGGACATCATTGGTAACTCTCAGCAATGCAGTCTCTGTACTGTGAGCTGCTCTGAATCCAGACTGGAACTTCTCATACAGGGAGTGTTGCTGTAGGTGGTCCTGCAGCTGAGCAGCAACTGCTTTCTCCAGCACTTTAGACAGAAATGGGAGGTGGGAAATTGGGCGGTAATTAGAAAAAATGTCGGGATCCAAATTAGATTTTTTCAGAAGAGGCCTAATGATGGCACAAAAGAGACAAACAATCATTCACTCTCTCTCACCTAGGGACAACTTAGAGTTACCAATCAGCCTAAAGGGCCAGGCAGAGCTGTGCGTTTGTACGAGCGCCGCGCCACGCGCGTGTGCAGTTCACAGTAGAGCTCAGCGTGAAGCAGCGTGAAGCTCCAACGTTTTCGCTCCAAATACTTGATGTCATTTGAGCAGAAGCAGGGCGGAGCGTTTACCTACGGGACAAATTGAGGTCGCTGATTGGTCATTTGCTGACACGCCTACTGATTTGATTGACAGGTCGGGTGGGAGACAAAAAGGCAGAGGGCTGCGCAGCTTTGTTCTGTGTTTATAGGTTAATAAAAAGTTCTAAAAAATAAAATTAAAACAGGGAGCGCTGGTCCTTCAGCCCACACAGCAGACCAGCACACCAGGAAATATTTAGAACCTGGCGCATCCACGTTGGACATGACTTTAGTTCGCTCATGACAAATTCATTCATTCCTCCTCATCGGAGGAGGAAGCGAATGGTGACCGCTTCAAGCGATCACTTGACTTTTGGCAAAAAAACAAAAGAAAAGTCCAGTTCAGCGATGAAGAAGGGATATTTAATACATTTGTGTCTCATACAAAACAGTCCGCCACCGGGCAGTTTATTGTGAGACAACGCGCGCGCGTGAGCGGTCGTAAAATTTGAGCTTGGCGCGTTCACGCCCGCGTTCAAAGGCTTGTGCCGCGGCGCTCACACGGCGTGGCGCGGCGCTCGTCAAAACGTACAGCTCTGCCTGGCCCTTTACATGCATGTTTTATTTCATATAGGCTCCGCCCTTTAGGCCCTCACTAATGGATAATTCCCTCAGCGCACACTGAAAACTTTAGTCCACGCCCACATACTGTGGGTGGGCCTACCGGTCGTATAAAATACGGTGAGACCGGACAATCGGCTCCCGTTTTCATTCAGTCATTGAGCACTGAAGACATCAAAAGAAGAAAGAAGATGTCCAACACCAGGGTGTGTTCATCCTGCCAGGTCGGCTACTTGATGAGTTTCGACCTGCACGAGATTTGTGAAGGATGCCTGGGTCCCCGCCACACCGAGCTCGCCAGTTCCTGCCGACTCTGTAGCCTCCTCCCGCTCGAGGAGCAACTGAGGCGTGCAGCCTTGTTTAAGGCTATCGGTGATGACGAGTGGCAGCTGGCGGAGGAGACATCGCTGGACGACGCCATTGCCTTTTTTAATAGGTCGTGTGAATCGGACGGTTCACCCGACCGCGGTGATGAATGCAGCAACCCCGCTGCTCCATCCCTCCTGGAGAGCGTGGTGTTGGAAGAGGGGCGGCAGAGCGGACGCTCGACGCCTGTGGCTCTTCCCAGATCAGCGACCACCATGCTCCCAGCCATTGGCCGCCTCCTCCAGGAGCTTCCCGCCATTATTCAGGAGGCTGCAGACACGAAGGGCCTTTTTGTCCCTCTCCTCCCCCCGCCCCAATCGGACGATCTGGCGGGAAGGTTTGGCTCCACCGCGGCCCGGTGCCCAGATCCCATCTGGCCTCGTTTCCCAGCAGTGACGACACACTGGAACAAGGCCGTAGCCGGGCCCGCCAAATTAAAAGATTCAGTCTCCACCTTCACCCCCATTACCAGAGTGGAGAGGTTTACCGAGCTGAGTTTTCCCTCGGTGCCCCCGCTGGACCCAAGCCTCGCAAAGGTGTTTGGGGCAAAAGCTTCCAGAATGGACCAGAAACCGGTGCCTCCTGGGAAGCATGACCAGACTGTGATCCAGCTCTCGAACAGAGCCCACCAGTGCTCGTTTCAGGCGGCGGCGGTGAATAATAATATCGCCCTGCTTGCCTACCACATCTCAATGAGACTGGAGGAGACAGACTTGCCGGAGGAGACAAAAAGCTCTCTCTGCAAAGGTGCCAACGTCATCCTCAACCTCTGCGCCGCGGCCACAGTCTATCTGTCCCGCACCGCCGCCTGGATGACGATGATCCAGAGAACAACCTGGCTCCGCCTTGCCCCATCCATGCCGGAGAGGTTGCAGAGAGACCTGTTGGAGGGCCCAGTCACACTGGATGCACTGTTCTGTTCAAACTTCAGGACGTTGCTGGAGAAATCGAAAAGGATCGAGGAGGTTTCTGAGATGGTCCGTCACCTGATGACGTCACAATCTTCCTCCCGTCGCCCCGCCGGTTGGAGAGACAGTCGTGGCTAGCAACAGCAGCAACGGCGCTCCACACCTGCAGCAGCAACTCTCCGCTCTGCTCCACCCCCCCACCCCCCCAACAGAGAACAACCACATTCAGCACGTCAGCCAGGGGCGGCTCAATGTTTTTCCAGAGGCCGCCAGCAGACGCAGGCCCTGGAACAGTCAACATCAGGGCCCGCGGCGGAGGCAGCCCAACAGCAAAGTTAGAAGTGAGGCTTTGAATGAACTATATCTGCACATCAGTGAGCAACAAACAGCCCATCCTGATGCTTTTCTCATCACGGCTGGTGATTTCAACCATGCAGATTTAAAGAGTGTATTTCCAAAAACATACAAAAACATAAACTTTGCAACAAGAGGAAACAACACACTGGACCAAGTTTACACCACCATGAAAAATGCCTACAGAGCCCTCCCCCTCCCCCACATTGGTGCTTCTGACCATATCTGTGTTATGCTAAAGCCAGCATACAGGCCGCTGGTGAAAGTCACAAAACCAGTCCGCAAGCAGATACGAGTGTGGCCAGAGGGGTCTTCAGAGGCACTCCAGGACTGTTTTGACACCACAGATTGGGGTATGTTCAAAGAAGCTGCTACCACAAACAACAACACATGTCTCCAGGAGTACTCAGACACTGTATGTTCATACATCACCAAGTGCATTGATGATGTTACCAACCTCAAAACCATCACTGTTCGGGCTAATCAGAAGCCATGGCTGACAGCTGAGGTTTACAGACTCCTGAAAGCCAGGAATGCTGCCTTCAAAGCGAGAGATCAGGTGGGCCTGAAGGCAGCCAGAAAGAACCTGGATCTGGGCATCAGAGAGGCCAAGGAGCAGTATTCCAGGAAAATAGCTCACCGTTTCAAGGACAGCAAGGATACACGCAGTCTGTGGCAGGGAATACAGACCATCACAAACTACAAACCACCCCCCCAGACCTGTGACAGCTCAACCTCTACGCTGAATGAACTGAATGAGTTCTTTGCTCGGTTTGAGGCAAGTAACAGCACACCTGCACATAAACTCCCCCCCTCTCCTGATGGCCAGGTGCTGGCGCTGTCCTCAGACAGCGTAAGGCGATCATTTATCAAGATTAATGCCCGGAAGGCCTCTGGTCCTGACAACATACCTGGTCGTGTGCTGAAGGACTGTGCAGGGGAACTCGCAGCGGTCTTCACGGACATCTTTAACATCTCACTGAGCCAGGCCATCGTCCCCACCTGTTTCAAAGCCACCACCATCATCCCTGTCCCAAAGAAGGCAACGCCCGCATGCCTCAATGACTATCGCCCAGTAGCACTCACCCCCATCCTGATGAAGTGCTTTGAACGGCTAGTCATGAAAAGCATCACATCTGTCCTCCCTGCCTCCCTGGATCCCTTCCAATTTGCATACCGACCTAATCGCTCAACCGACGATGCCATCTCCTCTGCCCTCCACACAGCTCTCACACATCTGGACACGAAGGACTCTTATGTTAGAATGCTGTTCATCGACTTCAGCTCGGCATTCAACACCATCATCCCCCAACAGCTCATCCATAAACTGGACAGTCTGGGGCTGAACACCTCAATGTGTAACTGGCTGCTAGACTTCCTGACCGGGAGACCACAGACAGTACGGATCGGGAGTAACACATCTAGCACCATCACATTGAACACAGGGGCCCCACAAGGATGTGTGCTGAGCCCCCTTCTATTCACCCTGCTAACACACGACTGCACACCATCGTACAGCTCCAACCACTTCATCAAGTTTGCGGACGACACAACAGTGGTAGGTCTCATCAGCAACAACGATGAGACGGACTACAGGAACGAGGTGAGCCGCTTGGCCTTGTGGTGCGGACACAACAATCTCACTCTCAACGTGGAGAAGACAAAGGAGATTGTCGTGGACTTCAGGAAGAGGGATGCACAACATGCCCCTCTGACCATCAACAGCACCGCAGTGGAGAGAGTGGACAGCACCAAGTTCCTGGGAGTGCACGTCTCAAAGGACCTGTCCTGGAGCAGGAACACTGCAGCACTGGCCAAGAAGGCTCACCAGCGCCTCTACTTTCTCCGCAAGCTGAAAAGGGCTGGAGCTTCAACCCCCATCATGTGCACCTTCTACAGGGGTGCCATAGAAAGTGTCCTGACCAGCTGCATCACGGTGTGGTTTGGTGCATGCACTGCATCATGCCGCAAGAGCCTCCAGCGCATCGTGAAAGCAGCTGAGAAGATCGTCGGCACCTCCTTGCCCTCACTGCAGGACTTACACAGCAAACGCCTCACTCGGAAAGCCCACTGCATGGCAGGTGATCCCACACACCCACTACACAGCCGCTTTAGACTGCTGCCATCAGGGAGGAGACTGAGGAGTCTCCAGGCTCGTACCAGCAGACTGAGAGACAGCTCTGTTCATCAGGCAGTCAGAATGCTAAACACTCTGCCTGCTCTGCCTCCCCTCCCATTTGAACTGCCTTAACACAAAAAACTTTCTCACACATTACCACTCAACACAAAGTTTTTAACACTGGACCCTGTGTCATCAAACGGGTTATTCACTAAACTCTCGGTCATGTACTCATTCAGTTTGCACTACTTCTCATATTTGCACTAATGTTTGTATTACATTACTGCCTATAGTCATACTACTGTTTACATTCACTGTTTACATTTATTAATACGGTTTACATTTATTACTACTGCTTTACATTTATTACTACTGTTTACATTTACACTACTTTTATCTACACTACTGCAGATACATATACAGCATTCTCTGACTAGCCTTATCTAAGGATGCCAAATGTGCCTTATGTGCCTCACTGCATATGCCACTTTGCCTCTATACCAACATCAACTACCTCATACATATACTGTGTACATTAACTTATATGCTGCTGTGCCACTCTTTGCAAATGTCAATGCTAGAACCTTCAGTTTATTTTATAGATATACTTTTTATACTTTTTATACTACTATGCAAAAACTCAGGACAGTATTACACTTTTATTATTTCATTTTATGCTTATGTTCATTGGGTGTTTGGTGTTTCAGGGGTGTTTGGTGTTTCAGTGTTGGTGTAAATTTTCATACTTTTATACTATTATGAAAAAACTCAGGACAGTGTTACACTTTTACTATTTTATGCTTATGTTTATTAAATGTTTTAGTGTTTAGTGTTTAGATGGTTACTGTTGCACCGAGGGACTGAGAGAAACGCAATTTCGGTCCTGTGTATGTCCTGTACATATTGCAGTTCTGACAATAAAGTTGACTTTGACTTTGACTTTTGACTTTGGAGGGAATGTGTGTGTTAAAGATGTGTGTTTTGAAATAAAACAAAATCATCTCTCAGAGAGCAGATCCTCACCTGCTTCCAACCTGCTTGTCAGTCCACCTGACCTCACAGCAGCCTCTCTGTGTCACACATTCCCCACAAATGACGAGCTGGCTTCCTCTAAACAGCTGTTTACGAGACGCTGCAGCTCAAAAAATGTTACAAAGCTTTCCTTTTTCATGTCAGTTGAATCTGATGCTGCTCAACAGATCGAGCCCGGTGAAATCTCCCACTCTCTGTCAAAACCGGTGTTGCATCCTGCTGCTTCTGCTCACACACAGCACAGCAGTAGTAAATGTTTCACACTACACCGTCAACACTAGGGGTTGAACGAATACATCATTTTTAAACTCGACATTAACATAAAAAAACTTGAGTGGCACTCGATTAGTCAATGACGTCACAGTGTCTTATGATGCAAAATAAATAAATAAATATAAATGCATAAAAACGTCTTTACAAAAAGAAAAAAAAGACCAACAAAACATTGGGAGCATTTATTATGCTCCTATCATTTATCATACTGCAGATAAGTCACAGGAAAACAAAACTATTAGTTATTATTAATATTAAAAGTGAAAGTAAGGCGCTGAAACCGAAACTTAAAAAACAAATGGGGCCACAGCCACACCGTACCACTGCCTGCAGTGCTGTGCAATTTAGGTTTACTTTTAGAGATTGTGTTTATAGGTTTTTAATAGGTCTAGAGAGATGAATATTTGTTGCTTTTTTGTTTGTGAAACGAGAGAGAGGAAGCCATTTCGGCCGTGTTATATATGTGACCTGCAATGCAACATTGCCCCCTGCTGTCACAATCTACTACGGTGGTCAGAGAAAAGAAAGATTCAATGAGTAGCGCAATTTATAAAATTATAAACTGTTTTACCTTTTTGACAAGACTGGGCCTGGTCCATTAACATCCGTGCGCACAAAGGAATCCATTTGTAGCGTCTACTAAAAGCTAAAAGCTACCCCGCGCACGGTTTTTATCACGTGATGTGACGTACTGACGTTACAGCGACGTGATGACGTCACTACGGGTATTCGAGGTGGACAAAAAAGCCTCGATAGAAGTCAAAGCACTCGATCTGTCGATAACTCGGTTAATCTGTTAAAGCACTAGTCAACACCAGCTTCCTCTGACACGGCGCGTCACCCACATAAGTGCTGTTGTCCCTCCTCAGCACGTGCCGGCTCACCTCAGTTCTGGCGTAAGCCTACAGCCTGAACGCAGCAGGAGAAAGTATGTCACACAACATGAGCACGAGCCCCCTCTAAAGCGGCGTGCCACTCACAGAAGCGGCAACGCCCCTCCTCAGTGCACGCTTGCTCTCACAGGTCCTGATGTGAGCTTGCAACCTGAGTGCAACACAGGGGCGTTCAAACAGCCCTT
Source organism: Garcialebias charrua (assembly GCA_038048925.1). Classification (NCBI taxonomy): domain Eukaryota; kingdom Metazoa; phylum Chordata; class Actinopteri; order Cyprinodontiformes; family Rivulidae; genus Garcialebias; species Garcialebias charrua. The sequence goes on from JBBPBX010101504.1 coordinate 9,342, forward strand.
TCAATTTGGGTCCCCCTTAGGTTACACCGAGTCGGGTAACGGCGGCAGGGGCCTGAAACTGGTTAACGTCCATGGCGCGACAGAGTCACGCACGCCCACTCTCCGAGCGTCATGCAGAGTGGCAGAGAGTCTGTTCATTGGACAAATGGATGAACAAACTAATAAGCAGAGGCTATACGCTGCAGTTTGCAGCACGCTCCCCTCCTTTCAGAGGGATTTTGACAGTTCTGTCATCTGCAGAACAAAGGTCCTCCCTCCTATCAGAAATTCAGGAGCTCTTGACGAAAGATGTAATCTCCAAAGTCCCGGACGGGGAGGAAAACACAGGTTTTTATTCCCGTTATTTTCTGGTGCCCAAAAAGAAAGGAGGGATGAGATCCATCCTCAATTTGTCCACGTTCAACAAATCATTTATGGAGAGACAATTTCACATGCTGACGATCAAACAGCTGCTGAAAAACGTTCACCAGGATGACTGGTTCACCTCCCTGGACCTTCGGGATGCATATTTCCATATTCCCATCATTCCAAAACACAGGAAGTTTCTGCGTTTCTCTTTCCAGGGGGTCCCGTATCAGTAAAACAGAATGCCTTTCGACTACTCCCTGGCTCCACGCACGTTCTCAAAATGCGTGGAGACGGCCATCCAGCCATTACGCACAGCAGGAATGAGAATTTTGTTTTATCTGGATGATCTGCTCCTGTTAGCCAGGTCCAGAGAGGAAACAGCCACTCGGACCAGAGTTTTAGTAGAACATCTGTTAAACTTGGGTTTTTCTGTGAACTGGGACAAAAGCTCTGTTCTTCCCTCCCCGATCATTATTTATCTGGGAGTGGAGCTGAACTCATGCACAATGAGAGCCCGGCTGTCACAGTAGAGAGCCGACGATCTGACAGCTCAGCTCAGCCATGTCAAACCCGGCAGAGTGGTGACAGCCCTGACCGTCATGCGACTCCTGGGACTGATGTCAGCGGCCCACGTTGTCGTAAGGCTCAGCTTACTCCATATGAGATGGACCCAGCAGTGGTTTGCCCGCCTGCGCATAGATCCTGTGCGCCAGAAGAGGCGGATGATCTCGATTCCCCCTCCGTGAGAATCGATCAACGTCATTAGGGAAACCCCCTCAACCTGTCGGAGGGAGTTTCCATCAGCAAACCTACGTCACACGTCCCAGTGTTCACGAACGCGTTGCTGGCGGGCTGGGGCGGTACATGTCTGTCTCAGTCGGTGGAAGCACGGTGGCCAAATCACACATATTTTCACATAAATGTGCTCAAGCTGCTCACAGTTCTAAAAGTGTTACAACATTTTGCACCACTGCTTCAGAATCAGCATGTACTGATTCACACAGACAACAAGGTGGCAGTAGCGTACATCAACCGTCAGGGGGGTGTCCGATCAACCTAGCTGCTACATGTTGCAAGATAGCTGCTGCTCTGGGTGCATCAACACCTGCTCCCGATCAGAGCGGTGTACATCTCCGGTGTCCTGAACAGGGGGGCAGACATAATGTCGAGAGGCAACCTTCGCCACAGGGACTGGACTCTCCACCCCGATCTGGTCTCTCAGATCTGGACTAGATTTGGCCGGGCAGCGGTAGATCTGTTCATTACACGAGAGAACGTCCGGTGTCAGCTGTGGTTCTCACTGAGTCCACGAGACAATCCTCCCCTGGGAGTTGATGCTTTTGCGCACAGCCCGTGGCCCAAAAAGCTCCTGTACCCGTTCCCGCCGGTTCCGCTCATCCCACGTGCCCTGGACCGAGTCCGGGAGAAGGGGCTGTCAGTCTTTCTCGTGGCTCCTGAGCGAAAAAGCGCTCCATGGTTCCCAAACCTGCAGCAGCTGGTGTCGGACCGGTCGTGGAAGCTCCCTTGGAGGAAGGATGCGCTCCTCCAGGTGGGAGGGGCGATCATGCACTACCCGGAAATAGGGTAGCACCTCTGTGCTTGGATGTTGAATGGATCCGTTTAGTGAACATGGGCCTCGCACCAGATGTGGTATGAATGATCCAAGACGCACGAGCTGCGTCTACAACAGCGTTTTACGCGTCAAAATGGTCAGATTTTCAACGCTGGTGCGCAAAGAAAGGCGTGGAAGCCACTTCATGTCAGATTGGTTGCGTGCTGTCTTTACACAGCAACTGATAGAGAGAAATGTAGCTTTCAGCTAGGGGTGGGCGATATATCGAATATACTCGATGTATCGCGATATTTTAAATGTACGATGGTTAAAAGGGCTATATCGTGTATATCAAGGATCCTCCTGCTGTCGCGCGGGCTCCCACTCGCCCCCCTCCTTCCTGCAGGCTGCAGGAGGACGGAGCTTCGGAGACTTTCAGCACATGTAAACACGGCAGATATGAAGAGCGCTGAGGGGGAAAAACAATGTTCTGAGCTAGTTTGGATTAAATTGTCAGATGAGGGCATAAAAAATGTTTTTGTAGACGATGCTGAAAATAATCCCGAAGAAAGGTCGGAACTACGAATCTTTTTCACCATTTAAACAGCGGAGTGGAGCATGATGAAACGGCAGAACCGAGTGTTTTTCCAGCCTGCTGCTTCCTTAAAACAAACCACGGGTCTGAGCTCATTTAGTCATGCGTGCACCGCAGAGAGAGGTGGAGACATTATTAAATCAGCATTTTATCATTATCGCTAAAGATACGGTCCTTAGCGGCTAACAAGATGGCTAACGCGTTAGCCGTCTTCTTCCACAGCTGAGACTAACCGTGTCTTTAGCGATACAGCTGATTTAATAATGTCTCCACCTCTCTGTTCACGTTTCTGAGTGGAGGCTGTCGTGTTTTTACACAAGGATTCAATGCGACACTTTGTAGAGCAAC
>JBBPBX010101505.1:0-12183 GCA_038048925.1 Garcialebias charrua
TGGTAAGTTAAATAAGTGCAGTGAAATGAGAAGCTTAGTAACAAGCCTGAAAGTGCTACTGTAATTAGTTACTTCACTGCATTCCATAGTTACTCTTAACAGTCCACCCATAAACTCTTAACTGCTGCCACTGCTTCTAATAAAGCTCACTTTGTCAAGTGTTGGCTCACAAGCACACCAAGAGCCTCCGTAAGAAGTTTAAGAAACAAGGCTTTCACTGTAACGTGCTGTGGATTTGAGCAGCCGAGAGTGCACAGTACAGTGCAGAGATTTTTAAGCCCTCATCAAGGCTGTTTAGTAAACTTGTATGGGTGTGTGCTTGAATGTGGCCTTTAAAACATTTTCTTCAGGACAAAACGTCCTGACCCATGCTCAATTATCCAGGTAGATAAATCTAACGAGGTTGAGTCAGTTCCTCTGGACAGACTGAAGATTTAGTTCCACCTTTAGAAGAAAACGAGATGACTTGGTCGTATTTTTAGGCAGTTTTGTCGGCGCATGTGGGCTTGCAGGAGGAAACGATGCAAGAGTCAGACTTCCCGTTTAATTATCAGATAAAGAAACCACAACCTCAAAAAAGAAGAGCGCACTTTCTGCTCGGACACAAAAATATTCTTATTGATCTTTGTTTCTTGTAGTCAAAACACCTTTATTAGCTCTGCTGAGTAAGAATTGTCCTTAAAAAGGGAGAAAAACCCTAATAGTAGAAAAAACTGGTTGATGAGTGGAAAGTGCAAAATGAAGCCAACGTTTTATCGTTTTGTTCAGAAACTGTGTCAGGTTGTAGCACCATAAACACATAATTAAGTTAATTGCGTTCAGTTTTTCAGAGCATCAAAGAGAACTAAACGATCTGCCCTCCAAAAGAATGCAGTCACTAATAATTTTCTTTTGATCTTTATCCCATATCAGACTTAATCCACGTGCATTTGTGCACACACGTGATTTTAAATAACTCATAAAACACCAACAAACCTGAATTTGTTAGGATGAAGATTGTTAGTGCCATTGATCAAGTTTTCCAAAAGGTTTGTCTGTAAAAAAAACTTACATGTCAACAAAAGCTTAAAATGTAACGCTGTTTTAAAGATATTAGTTGATTAGATCTTAAAATAAAATAAAATGTTTTTTTTTTCCTTCTAAATCTAGGTACGAAATATGTTTAAAACGCTTTGATGAAAATAGACGTTTATTACGTTAAGACACGAGCTAGCGCCAATAAAAATGTGCTAAAGTAACATTTTATTATGATTTACATATCATTATGTGACAGCTGAATGTCATGGCGTGTGTGTTTAAATACCTCTTGATTCAATGCTCGATACACCCGTTTCTCTGGAATCGAACCGTAATGCAACGTTTCCTAACGGCGAGTACAGGATTGTGTGAGTGACTGTTAATGAGACACAAACTAACAGAAGTGGAAATAAAAATCAGTGATCACCACTCGAGACATCTTTGTTGGGTTTGGGCTCGTCTGGATTCTCCAGGAATCATACGAAACATCGAACTGTTGCTTTTTAATGATCATACTTTCATCCAAACGTTTGTCCTAAATATGTTGTAATTTTCCTATTAGCTTTAAAAAATTGCTGTTTGTGATATGTAAAAACTCATAATGACTTGAAAAAAGTTTTATCTTTTGTTATTTTTTCACTCTTTTCCATTTTTTCACCTGCCCAATGCATGCTGGGTTGATGATGCGGTTAAGTCCCTTCTGTACTGGACTCTACAGAGTAAACACAGGAAGGCTAATAGGGGTGCAGAAAAAAATGGATTCATTAAAGAATCTAGATTCTTAGTCTTGACGATTCTGAATTTATTCTAAAGGCCTATAAATCGATTTAAAATTTGTTCTTTTTTTGTTGCTCCTACTCCCGAGCGTACTGCATATCACATTACGTGTCCGCTCGACCACCGTAGAATTTGGCCTTGTAGGCCATCGTACAGCAATTTAGTTAGCCAGCTCCCTTATCTGAATGGAGACTGCTATCATGGAGTGGAAGACAGCTTCACCAGATTCAATCTGCTCCTTCGTCGTTAAAAGTCTGTGTAAAGTCAGTTTGGATTCTACAATGTTCCGGGGAAGACAGAGCTTGACAAGAGCACGGTTGTTTGCAAGAAGTGTAAAATAAAAATGTGCGGAAGGTAGATGACATGCAGCAGACCAACGAACTCTGCAACAAACTTCCAGCTAATTCCCCAATCAGGGCTGCGAAGGTTTCCCACTCCATCTCCTGCAATATCACCAAGACTTATGAGCAGACAGCTCAGTGGAAGGCGAGGAGTTTAGGTTTATTTTTAATATGCTGGAGTACGTTATTCCTTCACGTACTGTAGCGTTTAGCGATGAAGCAGCACCACAACTTCACCATGAAAAAACAATGTGGGAGAAGCTCTGATTAATGCACCAGCTGCAGCTCAAAGGTAACTGGTTTTTCTTGTAATATGCAGAACTTTTATACAGAAAAGTGTCTTTTTAACAGGTTGAAGAGAGGCCAGATGAGACACATCGCCTGGAACCAGTTCTAAATTTATGGTTTATAAATTACATAAAGGTCAGAAGAGTTTTTGTTCAAGCTTGCACAGGTTTTGAAATTTTGTTAAAGATTTGCCAAATATGAATCAATATGGTTAAGACTGAAGTCTGCATATTTCATATTAGGTAAAGTTTTAAAAATATAACAAGTGTTAGAGCAATACCGTTAAAATAACTTGACGGAGCTAGCAATACAGGACCTAATATATGTCATTCACCCAGAATGCCTTGCAGCGTAAAAAACATGGCGACGTCCGTGTGACAATACAGTATTTCAATTTGTAAAAACTAAACAACCTACAATATTTTTACTGTATTGTTTTTACATCTAAAATAAATATTTCTCTAATAAAGTCTATTGTTACAACTAATCATGGATCCCTTTAAATCAATCATGTAAATATGGTACTTATCAGTTAAATTTCCATATTCGGAGCAGAATTGCAGTTGATTTTCTGATATTCAGCTCAGAAACTTTAGACTTCTGAGTAAACGCACCAATTGAGAAGCTCAGATTATTTTTCTCAGTCAAACTACAGAAGGTTGACCATTTTAAACTTTACCTAACATCAGCATCATACAAGAGGTGGAATGAACTGGACTGCCTTTGGAATACAGGTATATATTTTTTTTGTATAGTCCATGATACTCGAAGTGTATTTCAGCACTGGATGCATTCCAAACATTTAGGCCCATCCTTGTGGTCGGCTCAATGTTGTGATTATGTTCAGAACTTTCCAGGTGAGATTATGTTTGTACAGTTGTCCGAAAGATGGGCAGAGTGCGAGCGCTGACTACGGCTGCTCACTGCACCACCTGGTGGTGGTTGGGTAAAATGCAGAAGACCAATTTCGTCTGTCAAGTATGGGAACATACACAGATGACAAATGCGACAAATTATTATTATTATTATTACTGCTCCTGAGAGCACAGCCCCTTATACTTTTTTAGAATACTTTTTATATAGGAAAGGGGAAAAGGCCATGAGAGTAGAATAGTGGTATTAAGTGTTGTCCTGCGGGTCAAAAGTGACCCGCTACCATGTTTAGCTATAGAAAAAATACCTTAAACTATATTTTTCCAACTTGAAATTTTATGACTTTTCCTAAAGTGATCCCATCATTACAAAAAGTGATACTTTGTTTTTGTCTAGGTTTCCATGTGGGCTGTACACCACTAGGGTCCAAAGATCGTCCTATGGGTCATTTTTGACCCGTGAATTATAATAATAATAATAATAATGAATTCAATTTATAACGCACTTTTCATTAGTGAAAATCTCAAAGTGCTACACACATTCATACACCGGTAGCGGCAGACTACCATGCAAGGTGCTTTCCAGTCCTACCGGGAGCAACTCGGGGTTAAGTGTCTTGCCCAAGGACACAACGACACATGGTGTGGGGAACCGGGATTCGAACCGCCAACCTTCCGATCGGGGGACGACTGCCATTACCACTACGCCACGGCCGCCCCATTATAAAGGCATTTAAACACCAGAAAAAAGTTCAAAGGCCACACACAAACTCTCTCTAACACCACCCCCACACACACACACACCCACACACACACACACACACACATCAAAGACACTAGAACTTGCATTTGACCTGCACCTGCACTCTTGATCTGCAGCTAACCCCTCACATCACACAAGCTGCCAAGCAAAACAAAAAAACAAACTAAGAAATAATAAAAACAAATTCAGTATAGAGGATAAAGGTACCCTGATCATCTTCCATAACATCATTGATGTGTCCTCCTATAATGCCTTTGTGATATGGCAGGAGATCAACCCGACCTGGATGTCGGGGAAGAAAAACAAGAGAAGGATGTTCCTTGAGCAGTTGGGAAAGGCTCTTGTCACCCCGTGCATTGAGAGGGAGCGCCTGCCCCGCACAGAAGCCTCTGCAGCCATTGTGGAAGCTGTTCAGAGAGCTGAATCTTGTCCTGATCCACCTGAGGCTGCAGCTGGGTCAGTCAAAAGAAAAAGGTGCCAGTTCTGCCCCTGGAAGAAGGACTGCAAGACAAAAGCTGTGTGCTGCACATGTGAGAAACACATCTGCAAAGCCCATTCTCACGTTCACACATACTGTCCTACATGTGATAAATATAGTAGAAGTTGAAAATTGTTCACAAAATCAAGCAACATTTTGTTTTTTTGTTGTGTTATGAGAGAAGTATTTTTATAATTCACTTCCTAAAAAATATTTAAAAAATAAACGTGACAAAAAAGTTCCAGATTGTTGACTGTTTTTTCCCTTTCAATATAAATAATTCAGAAATAATTACTTTACATTTATATAATAGCCATAATAAACCTTTACTGTGTAAAAGAAAACTGTTTTGACAGTTGGTTTGTGGTAAAAAAAAAAAGTGTAATACTGTTAACTGGTGATTGTCTTTTTGTATTGTGTAACAAAAATACATGATAAAAAAAAAAAATTGAGATGCATTGATAAATAACAGGTTGTTTCATCGTGGAAAATGGATTTTGGATTTAAAGTTCAATAAAGCTGCTTTATTTTGGGTCTTTGATAGTGCGGGTCATTTTTGACCCGTAGGACAAGGGGAGTAAACAGAATGTTAAGATCGCACAAGGGTTAAGAAAAAGATCTCTTCACACCATGTCCTTATCAGAACACAATTTTGAGATATCAAAAAAAACTAACAGCAACATTTATAGACATTAAATATGCATTTGACAGCAAGACGGTGAGATTTGTCCATAAAGCACTTCCAGATAGGCCATAACCTTGAGTTATTCCAATCTGGCTTCAAATCTCTCCACAGCACTGAAACTGAAGGTTTTTAATGACATCTTCTTATCCACAGACACTGTTGACTCTGTGCTGCTTGTCCTATTGGACCTCACATCCGCTTTTGACACCATCAACCATGAGATCCTCATTGGAGCAGTGTGGACATCACAGGGTCAGCCCTCAATTGGTTCAGATCCTACCTCTCTGACAGGTCCTTTTGTGTTTCCATCAACGATTTTAGTTCTGCAGTGGCGGCACTTAAATGGGGGGTTCCGCAGGGGTCCATCCTGGGTCCTCTCCTATTCTCCTTATACCTACTGCCACTCGGTGCTATTTTCCGGAAACACAACATACCTTTCCACTTCTACGCCGATGACAATGGTACATGTTCTATTCAACCTCTGCTCGACTGCCTGGGTGACATCAGGGACTGGATGGCTTAAAATTTCTTAAGTTTCAATGATAAGAAGTCTGAAGCCAGATTGTTCCTTCCCAATGACACAATCTCGACACACTGCGTCGACCTTTCTGCTCTACCCCTGTCTGAAAAACAAAAAGTCACAAATCTGGGAGTGATAATGGATCCTTCCATGAAACTCAACAGTCATGTAAACATGATCGTTAAATCCTGTTTTTTCCAGCTGAGGCGACTGTCTAAGCTGAAGCCCATACTATCCAAAAATAACCTGGAGACAGTAATCTAGGCTTGATTACTGCAATTCACTCCTGTTTGGTATCAGTCAGACCACCATTGCACAACTACAACTGGTCCAGAACGCAGCAGCCCCATTTTTAACCAGTACAGGCAGAAGAGAGCACATTACACCAGTCTTGGCCTCCCTGCACTGGTTACCAGTTCATCTTCGAATCCAGTTCAAAATTCTCCTGTATGTCTACAAATCGCTGAACAGTCTCGCCCCCGCCTATCTCTCTGATTTGATACACCCATATCATATGCCCCACCACGTGCTCTGAGGTCAGCAGACCAGTTACTTCTCACAGTTCCAGGGACTCGTCTTAAACGCAGAGGTGACAGGGCCTTCTCTGTAGCAGGCCCAAGACTCTGGAACGAGTTACCGGTACCTCTGCTGACAGGCCCCCTCCCTCTCGGTTTTCGAATCCTGTTTAAAGACCCACTACTTTTCTGATGCTTTCAACACCACCTGATCTGTGTTTGGTCGTTTTATTTATGATCTGCAATGTTCTTATGTCTATTTTTTGTACTTCATTGTGTGTGTTGCCTGTTGTTTGTGTACAGCACTTTGGTTGGCCTTGTCGCTGTTTAAAGTGCTCTATAAATAAAATGGTATGGTATGGTATAGTCCTGATAAGATGTTGGTGTCAGCCGGTGCAGTTCTGATAAGCCTTCACCGGTACAGCATTGTGGTGCAAATTTAGAAAAGTATTCATTTTGGCTGGTTCTGCTTGATTCCTGCTGATTCCAAAAATTGTGATGAGGTCTTAAATGGTTGATAATTCCATGTTCATATCATGCTACCAAGCAAATAGCACGATACGTTTGAGGCCAGAAGTCGATGGTTTTGAGTTTTTAATTAGAAAATCAACCAGAGATGCCTCCAAAGTCAAAATTTTAACTAGATTATTTGAATGTTATTAACTAAACCCAATTTCAAAAACCAATAATGGCTACATTTTACATGCAAAGTCATTATAGTTTAGAGGCCTTTATACTTTTTATTTGTGTGTTTGTACTATTAAATCAATTGCCCACGCACTGTTTGATTAAAAAAAAATTTAAAAAAAAGAAATCAAAAAGGCGTTCAATACAAGATCAACTGGACTTTATTTGTAACAGAAAACGTTTCGACTCCTATCCAGGAGGCTTTTTCAATTCCAGTTAAAAAGAAAAAAAAACATGTTGCTACAGTTCTGAAACATTGCTACATGCAGCTTAAGGAATTCTTTACTTTTTATTTAACCAGGCAAATCCCATTGGGATCACAGATCTTTTGCTCAAGGGAGGCCGGCATAAAGAAAGGGTACACATGCATGTTTTTAGACTGGGAAAAACCGAAGCACCCAGACAAACTCCACTCAAAAACAAGAACATGCTAACTCAAAAGTAAAAACTTTTAATTGAAACGTCAACGACTTTGTCTTCATAACTGATAAAAACTGGTTTTGACAACTTGCTTCTCAAAATTAAAAGAACTGTCTAAAAACACCCCAAGATTCTTGACCATGAAGGAAAAATGAGGAGCAAGAGGAACGAGAATTTCACACAGAAGTCTGATTTCCAAATTTAACAACTTCAGTCTTATTTTCATTCAATGTCAGACAGTTGTGAGATAGCCAGTCTTTAACGTCCTTTAGACACTTAAACAGACGGCAGAAGGGTAGAGACATTCAATTTAAATTGAAAAATATTTGTATGTCATCAGCGTAGCAAGGAAAATAAATAATAATAATAATAATAATAATTGTCTAATCTTGTCATCTGCGTATGTTTCCCATACACAGACGAAATTCGTCTCTGCATTTAACCCAACCACCTACCAGGCGGTGCAGTGAGCAGCCATAGAAGGCGCTCGGGGAGCTGGAGAAATAGGTGTGCACTCATAGACACCCCAAGATGTGTAGTGGCCGGGACGCGAACCCGCGTCCTTCGGGTCCCAAGTCAAACGCCCTAACCACTACACCATCTTGGCTCCTCATATATGAAAACTCACCAAATTTGGCGGACTCATCAGGACTGGTGAAAAATTATGTATTTTTGGGGCGTGGCAAAAATCGCCACAGAAACGGCTCAAGAGCGCCCCCTAGAAAATTTCAAAATACCCTCCGCATTGACTTAGTTTGACGTAGAATCGTGAAATTTGGTACACTTGTCCAACTCACCAAGATGCACAGAAAACCCTCTGGCACCAACGTTGTACGATAAATGGTAAGGCGGCCATTTTGGAACGATGACCAAATTTTCACCCCTTTTTGGCCGTTTACAGCCTCCGCATTTGAACGAACTCCTCCTAGGGATTTCGCTCGATTTGGTTCAAACTTGGCCAGTTTCTTCATAAGGTACGGGGGAACAAACGATATCAAAATTGTGCGTTTTCATGAATGCTGAAGGGGCGGGGCCAGACGTCAAAGTTGGACATCTCGCCATGAAAAACGAAACGCTAACAGCTCTTACACGAAAAAAGTCTAATACATCAAACCTTCAGTTATTGACCCATATCCGGTCCCCCGCAAAACTGTATGGTCAAATCATGACATCACTTAAGCCACGCCCCCTGACAACAGGAAGTGTAAAGTTTTACATTGAACGGTCCATATCGGACCCCATTTACCTAATCCGCGTGGCATTGTGTCCAGTGACCGAAGACATGTTGGTGTAACAAGCATTCCAATACTGTTCGTTTTTGGTGGAGCATGTGGGCGTGGCGTAGTGGCGAAGTAAGACATAACGCCATCACCATACGTTTGGTTCTAAAATCCACAGATTTGATCCGAGGAGTACCAAAATCAGTATGATCGATCATTGCCCACCCCTTGAACAGGTATTTATGCTAATTAGCAAATCGCTACAGAAACGGCTCAAGAGCGCCCCCTAGAAATATTGGGCTTTCTAAAAATTGATCTCAAAGGCAGCAAGTAAACAGAACAAAATAGGACCAGAAATGGACCCTTGAGGTACACCACAATGAATAGGTGCCAATGAAAAAGAGTACCGGTAGTCCTCCATGGAAATGTAAAAGGACTAGTCCGCTAAGTAAGACTTGAACCATGCTAAAACTACCGGTAAGCCTTTAAGACCAACAAAAGGTTGAAGTCTAGATAAAAGGATGCTGTGATCAACCATATCAAAGGCAGCGGTTAAATCTAAAAGAACTAAAATAACAGAGCAACCTGAGTCAACCTTTAAAAGAATGGTAAAAGAATGGTAAAACAAGGTTAACAGCATTTTACATTGAAGTGTTTGGTGGCTGCACTGCATAACTACAGTACATTCATATGTGCACGTTAAGAATCTTAGAATATATGTATTTTTATAAGCCGGTCAAAGGTGTATTATGGTATAGTCTCTGTCCATAAACTTTCTCTTGTCCCACATCATCACTAGACGGAGAGTTACGCACAGTTTTCATTAACTCAGCGTCAAGGTCACAAAAAAGGTCAAAATCTAATCCAAGGTCTTTGCTTGTCCTTGCCATTGCGATAAATTTTTGTATTGTAAAACCAGACACAGTTTGAGTTTAGTTTAACTTTTCCCATAGTTTCAGTTGTGAGTCTAATTAGAAGTGGCCTTCACCCACAAAGACTGTACCCAATTACCCCAGGGTTAATCGCCGCCCATGTTCTTAGGAGTTCATCACCCTGAGCACATTATGTTTAACCTTACCAGTATCCCACCAAGCCTCCCTCCTGAGTTGAGGCTGGATCACTAACAGCACCTCTACCCTCTGAGAAGTATATTTATTAACTTTTTCACATGAACCCACATTAAACCAGGGGCTTTCTTGCTCCTCAGCCTTACTTACCTCATCCCCACTGTGTGTTCTTGGAACAGTCAGCCACAGAGGAGTATCCTTATTACAAAAAAGACAAGCAGCGTTTTTTATTTTATTTTTTCCAAGTAAGAGATATGATCAGCCGAACCTTATTAAAAAAAATAGAAGTCAGTGGGTTTCTGTTTCCTTGGCTCTTGGCAAGAGCATGGTGGAAGTACAAGAGATGTAACCAGGTTTTATTCAACGGGCATTTAATGGAATGGCATTAGCCGTAGATTCAGGAGGTGGCTTGTGAAGAGTGCTGTTTACATCTGTTCCTATGGAAACAAAATATGTTGGTTATTGGGGTTTTTTACAACAGGGATTTTGCTTAAATAAACTTGTCCTTTCATCTCGCATTCCACGTTCTGTAGCTGCTGTTGCACATGTCTTAAAATATGTGTGTCCTTTTTCGCTGGGCGTCGGGTGCGTCAATACCACTGCCGTTGGACGCTGCCAACACAAAGGAGGCTGGTGGCCATCAGACTGAAAAGCAAACAATCCACTGAAGAGGAAGTCAGTTATCTTTTGGAAACCTTATGTTGTCGTTCTCTCTCTCACACACGCACACTGATGTTCACACAAAAGCGTGGTTGATCCTGATGGGACATGAAGACTGCGGCAGGATCACAGTCACTACCGAAACACTTTGTAGCTAAACAACACGGACGGAAATCCCACAGAGTTCAAAAACCATCACTGACTTTTTACAGAAAAGTCATTGCTCTTGTTTTTTTTAATGTCAAAATCACAATTCATTATTTCACGCTGGTTCTCAAGCCTGCTCTGTACCTTCCTAAATTTGTCCAAAAACTAAGTTTCAAAGTGCTGGTGAAGATTCTCAGTCGTCCAGGACATGATAAAATCAAAAAAGGCGTTCAATACAGTTCAATACAGGTACGTGTTATCCCAAGTATGTGGGGGTGTTAGTTTCTAATTTACATATGTTGGTGCGTGTCAATGGCTTGTCCTGTTATAACTACTCCCCCTCACTGTCTCCTAACTCAATTGATAAAGCTTTTCGGATGAGAAGCGAAACGTCTTGTTTGTTACAAATAAAGTCCAGTTGTTCTGTATTGAACGCCTTTTTTGATTTTAAGTTTCAAAGTGTTGACGCGATACACCAATGACCTCCGTCGCTGAGGGATTTGACTAGTGAATGTTTGTAGTTTTTGAGATGAGTGTTTGTGGGTAGAAGTTTCACTTTGTAGAAGAAAAGAAGTAGATTTTTATTTATTTTTTGCTTGTCCAAGACAGATCCTGGTGAGTGGATGGAGCAAATGTATCCACCACCAGGCACAGTGGTGGAGCCAGGTGGTGGCCAATGGTGGCCTTGACCACTATATATTAATCTTCAGCCACCCCAGTTGTTTGAGGAAACTATACTTTTAAGCAATATAAAAACTAGAAAGCATAGTTTCCTCGAATGATAGAGGGGGTTGGTTTACACCCCCCACATACTGTACACAGATATATAAAATGTGGTGGCCATCTTGAATTTTACCGTGGCAACCCAATTTTTGATAGAGACCTTTGTTATGCAGCTACTCACCAAAATGGAAGTTAGTACCTCATTTATTTTTCAAGTTATTCTCATAACATAGACAGACGGAGAGTTTTTTCAATTCCTTCACTTTGCTCTGTGACGAGGGACAAAAATGGATGGATGGATAAAACTGTACCAACATATCACTAACAGACACAGTACTGTATCAGTCTAAATCAAGGTTCAAGTTCAAGTCAACTTTATTGTCTTTTCACCACATGTGGTACATGAGGTGGAATGAAATTGTGTACACAGGATCCCAGTTACATCCAACAACAACAAAAATATAAAGTATAAAAAGAAACTGTAAATAAGGATCTAAGATATTCTCTAAAGACTAATAATGTAACATAATAAGGCGTAACAGCAGCAGCCCAAACATGAGTCTTTGGTGAGCAGATATGTGTGAATGAATACAGCAGCGTGAAATAATCAGCAGCGTGAAATAATCAGCAGCATTGTTAATCAGCAGCACAGATAAGTCACATATCATCAAAGTGGTGTTACAGTGTTTTTTTCTTACAGTGATTATCATGGTTAGTGATTTACGAATTTAACATCTTCAGGGTAGAAGCTGTTCCTCAGTCTAGACCTGCACCCTGCGGCCTTGGAGCCACATGCAGCTCTTTGGTCCCTCTGCAGGGGCTCTTTCAAGCTTTGACCAAAACTAACATAATATTGAATTGTATTGGTTGTCATACAAACAAAAATAAAGCGGGTTTTAGCAGTTTTCAGTTTTTTGGTGATTTATTTAGCAAATATTTGAATGCTAGAACTAAAACAAGAAGTAAAACATACTCACTTTGTTTTATTTTTAAACTTAATTAT
>JBBPBX010101507.1:0-12183 GCA_038048925.1 Garcialebias charrua
AACCTGGCATGAACCCACCAGCCCGCCTCCCCGTCTGTCAGAGGAGACGAGAGCTGACAGCTGTCAGAGGACACAGAGTGGTAAGGTGTTTGACAATGGGATATTGTCCAAACGACACAGAGGTTTTTTCTGTTCCCACACACTCAGCTAAAATTCATGAACCTGCACTGAGTGGACAAATGATTATTTTTTTGTTCAATGCAAAGAAAAGGCTGTCCGTCTCATCTGTAAAGAGGCGGTGACGGTATTCAAAGAATACAATCTGCGGCGACACTATGAATCCCGTCACAAAGACAAGTATGATAGCTTGCGTGGCCTAACATGCTAACACGGAGGGGCTAACGCCAGTGGTAGGCACCAAACCGCTAAGAAGCGCTAATCCGCTTACGGCGGACCTAAACTATTTGTCAACGTTACAGCGGATTGTCTAACTTTTATAATTCATAAGCGGATTTGTGCTATTTTTATTTAAAATGCAGTACCGCTAATAACTAATTATCTATCTATCTATCAGTAAAAACGAAAAAACTTATTGGGCTCTTACGCTGGCTCTCGTAGCTGCTTTGTTTACCTTTTTCCCCCTTGGTGATGGTGGAGCAGAGAGGAGGGAGGGGGGCAGAGGGGAGAACAGACGCGGATCTACCATGTAGGCAAATGATGCCGTTGCCTGGGGCTCCCAATCAGCAGGGGCCCCGCCCCGGCCAGTCACCTACATCCCTAACATTGCTCATGCTTGTTAATGTACATTTAACATAAAAATAATTATAGTTACGATGAAAACGATCATTAAAAACGCAATACAAAAACCGGTCGATTTCTGTATCCCCCTACTAAAAATGGACTATTCCATCTTGACATCTTCCGGGTCAGAGGTGAACTCGGGTGCTAATTCTGTGGCTAGCTGGTTGCGCTCGGTGTCGTCATAAATCATGGGAGAACCCCGCTGTATCAAGCTAAATTAACGCGGCCGGAGGATTGTATTCGGTGTTTTGTGTCAGCCACTCGACGGTGAGTCATTCGTTTTATGTATTTGGGTTCCTTTTATGAAATAGAAATGCGGTAGCCTGGCCCTCGCCATTCCTACGCAGCTCCGCTCAATTCTCATTTCCCTTCACTGCTGGGTCTGGGACTTCTCCCATCCACAAGGATATCTCCGGTAGATTTTTGACCGGACCAATCAGAGAACAGAAGGCGGAGTTTTGAACGACATCGACTGACGTCGTCATTCAAAATGGCTGCCGCCACGAAGGAATTTTCAATAAAACAAGGTAAAAAACTATTATTTCTCTGCTGATAAAAAATATATTTCTTAGCTGACGTTATATCAGAAGTGTTCCTGAGCAATCAGAGAGCAGAAGGCGGAGTTTTGAACGACGTCGACTGACGTCGTCATTCAAAATGGCTGCCGCCACGAAGGAATTTTCAATAAAACAAGGTAAAAAACTATTATTTCTCTGCTGATAAAAAATATATTTCTTAGCTGACGTTATATCAGAAGTGTTCCTGAGCTTAACAGTTCCTAAATCAATTCACGAAATGGTCAAATCTGCTGGATTTAAATAGTTTCGGTTTGACATTTTCCAAACAGCCTCGGGTGCGCTACGAAAATAAATGATAAAAAATCGAATTTTATCTCAAATGTTTCATCTAGGCCAACAGTCAGTAAATTAGAGACATATAATTACACACTGGTAGCAGAAAAAATATCCACCGAGTGGTTTCTGAGCTTTTTATCTGAATAGCCTGGACCTCGCCAGGCTAAACTAACAAAACTCCGCCTTCTGTTCTCTGATTGGTCCATTCAAAAATCTAACGGAGAAATCGCTGTCTATGGGAGAGATGCCAGACCCTAGTCCAAAGCGAAGTGAAGGACATGGGTCTGGTTTCAACCAGGCTAGAAATGCGGTGGCGACACGCCCATGTTTTTGAGATTTAAAAGTGGTCTTAGTGATTAAAAGATCATTCTCTTTTTGTTAATTTCGTGGCCGAATAGAATATATATACGTAAAGTATTAAATAAATCCTTTGATTTTTGTAATTTCATCCTTTTAGGATCATTTTAGTTACTTTTCATTAAATCTGTTGACTGCCTATAGAAATTTGGAATTGGTTTAATTTATTTTGGGTTGCGCAAGAAAAAAGAAATTACTATTTGTTTTTTGAAACAATATTGAAGTAAATTAAGCTTAATTGACTCTTATATGAATTAAACTTGGATACAACTTGGAAGTGCACTTTAAAACTTGATCTGTAACTTTAATTTGATCTGTACTGTTGATGTGGTCTTTGAATTGAAGTTATAATAATAATAATAAACTTTATTTGTATAGCACCTTCCTGCAATGCCTTGCATTGACCAAGGTGCTTAACAGGACATTTGAATGATTCTTGAAAAATACCTGCTGGAATTATTTTATTTGTTTTTGTGAATGTTTAACTATGTGAATGTTTAACTATTTTTGATAACAGTTTAGTCCTGTGTATATAGTAATGCTAATTTTTGTTTTGTTTATGACCTTGTTTAGGTCAGGGTTTTTTTCACCCCCTGTTCCCACCCAGGATGGCAAGCTACCGGATCACCGCAGCTGTGCGGTAGGACTTAAATTGCACCAAACTATTTGTTTTTTTCTGGACATATTACCCTGGATCATGAACTACAAACTACCAGATTATTGATTGATGGACCTTTAATCATCCGGGATTCAAGAACTGATTTAAAATAGAAAAAAAAAGAACTCTTGGGTGTAATCAGGGTCTGTTTTGTTGTGTGTATTTTGTCTATTGGTTGTAATTAGGGTCTGTTTTGTTCTGTGTATTTTGTCTATTGGTTATACTCAAAGAAAATGATTATTATTACAAACAATATTATTATCAGAGTCAGAGAGTCTTTATTGTCATTTGCACCGCATGTAGTACATGTGATGAGATGAGATTATGTACACGGGGTCCCAGTAACAACAAAATGTAAGAGAAAAACAGTAATAACATCTAGGATATGGACCGCTAGATGGCAGTGTAGTGCAAATATTGCATAACTTGCTGGGGCTACCAATTGTTGAATTTAAATAGCGGTTTAGAAATTAGCTTCCCCTAATTTTCATAAGACATTAGTGCTTTTGAAATAGCGGACCTAAATAAATTAATTAGTGCTTTAGAAATAGCGGAACTAATTTTTGGATTAGCGCTGCCCAGCTTTGGCTAACGCTAATGCGCGTAGCCTTTTGGATGGACACCACGGAGAAACGGCTCCCAGTAAGTTATTCACTACTAATTAACTATTTATTATTGTTCCAACATCTGTGAAGAACCCAGAAAGGGTTATTTGATTGGGCTTTCTGGAAAACAATACATGTTTACATTTAGGCACTCCTGCAATCGTCACACTTTTTCCTGTTACAAACTGACTCCGGCCCCCCACCAGAGAAGGGAAAAGTTATGTGGCCCTCACAGGAAAAAGTTTGGGGACCCCTGGCTTAAAAGGTCTGATTGTCACATAATCAATAAGTCAAAAGGGTTTTATATTATAACAGTGTAAGAAGTAGACATACATTTCTACATCTGTGCAAATATATATACTGTATGTAATATTTGTAAGTTGAATAAGTAAAAAAACAGTTATTTACCAATAAGGAGTAGTTGTATTTAATTTACATTACTGTACATTTAGTTAAATTTAACTACATTTATACTGTCTTACAGCTACATCTGGCCCTTTGAGGGCAACCATTAAGCTGATGTGGCCCTCGGTGTAAATTAGTTTGACACCCCTGGTTTAAAGCAATCACACCCATACTACCATCAGATCCAACTCCACATGTTTGTGTGTGATGTCAAATACTGTGACTTTGTGTTGTGGTCAAAACAAGAACTCATTCTACAGCGTGTTCTAAAAAATCTAGCGTTTCTACAAGACACCCTGCCAAAAGCTCAAAACCTTTTCATCTCAGGTTTGTTGCCAGAACTCCTGACCAGAAGACACGATCCTGCCTTTGAGTCTGAGAAAACCTGTAAGGTTTGTGAAAGGCCAGAGTACGGCAAAATGATCAGCTGTGTTAAGTGCAGTAACTACTTTCACTACAGCTGTGCAAAAATCAAAAGGAAAACAGCAACTTGGATCTGTGAGGAATGCAAGAGGTTTTTGGCCTGAATGTGAAATGCCACGAATTTGTGCATAAAGAAGTAAGAAATGTTAGTTTTTTTTTATACTTTATGTTGTGTACCACCATAGCTGTTATAGGTGGTCTGTTATTTACCTTGATCTTTGCAGTCATCCAATAATCTGATGTTGATTGTTTTAAATAAATCTTATATTAAACATCTTAATTTTTTTGTAGGCTTCTAGCCTGTTTTTGATGTCAAATTCAATTATTTGGATTAATTTTGAACCACTTTGTAACTGTATATACAATTTTGAAGAAATACACAGGTTCTAATTTAATTAAATCGTTTGTTTATTGTTAGACAGGTGACAATTTATTGCTTTACTGCAGTACATCAACATTTAAAAGTTAATTTCAAGCGATGTGGATCAAATTGCACACATCAATGTAAAAAAATTCAGAACGTTACTTTACGTTATGTTCAGAACAGTTACTTTTTATGCAGTTACAGAGAAGTTACTTTTTAGGAACAATGTGGTGGACCACTAGGGGGCTCTACTCACACCCAGTGGACCGAAGGCATTACAGGATGTTTTATTGTGAAAGGTCCAGAGGACCGGATGTTGTATTGAGTATATAAGGCGGTGTTGGGTGTTTTCCCGCCAGTTGAGTAGGAGTTGATTAAAAGTGAAGAACTACATCCCGTCTCCTGTGTCGTCTCTTCACCACCTCCTACACTGGTGACCTACGTGAACTGAATATGACGACATCTGAAGGTCCAGCCAGCTCTCCTCAGCTGTCCGCGGTTGTGGAACCTCCACCGGCGGCCCCGCTCGCTTTTGCGGTGGCCGTTAAAATCCCGGACTTCTGGCTGCACGCGCCTCAGTCGTGGTTCGCCCACATTGAATCACAGTTCGCTCTTCGCGGGATCTCTGCAGACGACACCAAATACCACCATGTGGTCGCTTCACTGGACCCATTGTCAACCCAGCGGGTAATGAGCCTGCTACAAGACCCTCCTGCACAAGGAAAATACGACGCCCTCAAAGAACTCCTTCTGCAGCGTTACACACTCTCAGACGCGGAGCGCGCCGAGAAACTGTTTTCCCTCTCCGATTTGGGCGACGGCACAGCTCTCGAGCTCATGGAAGGCATGTTGTCTTTGAGAGGATCAACAGACTGTGAGTTTCTTTTTCTCCACCTCTTCCTCCGCCGGCTCCCGGCTCCAGTGCGCACCGCCCTGGCCAACTCCTCGTTTCTGCAGCAGAAGGATTACCGCTCGCTGGCCCGCGAAGCCGACCGCATCCTGCTGGCTGCGAGGACTTTCGCGGTCCAGGCGGCGGTCCCCGGATCTCCAGCAGCGCCCGAGCTTCAAGCAATGCCCTCAGCGCCGGACGAGCCAGCGGTCGTAGCAGGAGTCGCTACTCGCAGGCGGACAGGAGCCGCCTTTTGTTTCTACCACCAGCGTTTTGGCGCCAAAGCACGACGATGCATCCCACCGTGCAGTTTCAAGCCGCAGGGAAACGAGAACGCCAGCGCCCGCTAGCAGTCGCGGCCGTTGGCGACAAGGAAAGGCTGCTTTTCATTGAAGACTCGAGGTCGGGGAGGCGGTTCCTGGTGGACTCCGGCTCGCAGAAGAGCCTCGTTCCCCCGACTGGCTCCGACAGGTTGGCAGAAGGCTGCGGGCCGCAGCTAACCGCGGCTAACGGCTATCCCATCAAGACGTTTGGCGAAAGGTTGGTGACTGTTCGTTTCCATGAACGGGACTTCCAGTGGAACTTTGTGGTAGCTGCTAGCTCAGTCCCTATTTTAGGGGCTGATTTTCTTTGTGCTCACGGGCTCCTTGTTGATTTAGCTAACAGACGTTTGATCGACGCTGTGTCTTTTTCGTCACTGCCTTGTGAGACGCGAGGAGCTGGGCCTTTAATGCATGCTAACTTTTTAGCTTCGGGTAATGTGTTTCAGCGTTTATTGTCTGAATTCCCCTCGCTGACTGTTCCTGATTTTGCAAACACAAACACAAAACATGGGGTCGAACATTATATTCCCACAACGGGCCCCCCGGTGTTCGCACGTGCACGCCGCCTCGATGCTACTAAGCTAGCAATAGCACAGGAAGAGTTTGCTAACATGGAGCGTTTAGGCATCGTGCAACGCTCAAACAGTCCGTGGGCCTCCCCCCTCCACATGGTGCCCAAGGCAGACGGCAAATGGCGACCATGTGGGGATTTCCGCCGCCTTAATAACATCACAGAGAACGATCGTTATCCCATCCCCCACATCCAGGATTTTTCAGTGCACCTGGCTGGGACCTCCATTTTTTCTAAAGTAGATTTAGTACGGGGGTACCACCAGGTTCCTGTGCATGTGGAGGATGTCCCTAAGACCGCTGTTATCACGCCTTTCGGCCTGTTTGAGTTTTTGCGCATGCCTTTTGGTCTTAAAGGTGCAGCACAAACATTTCAGCGGTTGATGGATTCAGTCCTAAGGGGTCTGTCCTTTCGTATTTGTGTACCTGGATGACGTCCTGGTGGCTAGCAGCTCGGCTGAGCAGCACATGTCCCACCTCCGTGAGGTTTTTCAGCGCCTGGCAGCACATGGCCTGATTGTAAATACAGCGAAATGCCAGTTTGGACTGCCAGTCATTGACTTTTTGGGCCACCGCATTTCTGCAAGTGGTGCTGTCCCATTACCAAACAAAGTGCAGGCGGTGTCTGATTTCCCACAGCCCCAGTCTGTTAAAGCGCTACAAGAATTTTTGGGAATGGTTAACTTCTATAACCGTTTCCTCCCCAGGGCAGCACAACTGCTGCGTCCGCTCTATGGAGCGCTGAAAAAGAAAAAGCCCAACGACAGTGGACTGGACACCAGAACGCCTACAGGCATTTGGTGATGCTAAAGCTGCACTGGCCACTGCTGCCCTTTTGGCCCATCCATCCCCAGCGGCGCAAATAGCTTTAACAACCGACGCATCTGATGTTGCGGTGGGGGCTGTGTTAGAACAGCAGGTTTCCGGGGTTTGGCAGCCGCTTGCATTTTTCAGCCGTACGCTGCGGGACAATGAGCTGAAATACAGTGTTTTTGACAGAGAGTTGCTGGCGCTTTACCTGGCCACACGCCATTTCAGGTTTTTCCTGGAGGGCCGCCGGTTCACTGCATATGTTGACCACAAACCCTTGGTGTTTGCGATGTCAAAAATTTCTGACCCCTGGTCTGCTCGCCAGCAACGCCACCTCGCAGCGGTGTCTGAATTTACTACAGACATTCAGCATGTGGCTGGAAAATCCAACGTGGTGGCCGACTGTCTCTCCCGGGTGCTGATCTCTCCCGTATACGTTGGCATCGATTTTTCTGCTATGGCTGCGGACCAACGTAGCGACGCAGAAATACTCGAGCTCCAGTCCGGGCCCACGGGCCTCGAGTTGGAGGAACGGCAGGTGAATGACGGAGGTCCCCTCCTGCTCTGTGATGTTTCTACTGGCAGGCCCCGCCCCCTGGTTCCAGTTTCATGGCGACGCCGCGTTTTTGACTCCTTACATTCCCTTTCTCACCCAGGTGTTAGAGCCTCGGTGAAACTGGTCAGTGCAAAGTTTGTTTGGCCCGGTCTGCGTAAAGCGGTTAAGGAGTGGGCAGCAGCGTGTGTCCCATGCCAGCGCGCTAAGGTTAACAGGCACACCAAAGCACCTTTGGAACCTTTCTCCATCCCAGGTCGGCGGTTTGATCATGTGCACGTAGACCTGGTAGGCCCTCTGCCTCCATCACAGGGTTTTACTCATCTGCTGAGGTGGTTCCTCTGACATCCACAACATCTGCAGTGGTGGCCCGGGCATTTTTGTCTACCTGGGTGGCGCGTTTTGGCCCCCCTTCAGACATTACATCGGACCGGGGCCCGCAGTTTGTTTCTGAACTTTGGTCTACCATGGCCAAGAGTCTGGGGACTAACGTTCACAGGACCACCGCTTACAACCCCCAAGCTAATGGTTTGTGTGAACGGTTTCACAGATCATTGAAAGCTGCACTGCGTGCTGCATTGACCGGTGACAACTGGATTGACCGTCTTCCCTGGGTTTTGTTGGGTTTACGTACCGCAACCAAAGAGGACCTGAGCTCTTCCCCGGCTGAACTGGTTTACGGTCAGCCTGTGCGCGTCCCCGGTGAGTTTTTACCTGAGGTACCCTCACCACAATGCGCCCCACCGTTGCCACATTTTTCACCTCAGGAGGCCCCTTTTCGTGTCCCCGGCCCGGTACACCATTGTTTACCGCAGTCGTTTGTCCCTAAGAGTCTGGAGTCCTCTAAATTTGTTTTTGTCAAACACAATGCACACAGGACACCACTACAGCCTTTGTATGATGGACCGTTTCGGGTTCTTCAACCAGGTCCGAAACACTTCCTTTTAGATTTAGGGGGTCGTACTGAGACTGTCTGTATCGATAGGCTTAAACCAGCTCATGTTATGTCAGATGATCAGGTTGTTACGGCCCAGGCTCCTCGCAGGGGCAGACCTCCATCCACATTGCCAACGGACTGCGATCCTTCTTCCAGAGACTCTCAACGTCCATTGGAGCCCGAATCTTCTGCAGGCCCTCCTCGTAGCCCTCCGCTTCATCAGACTGGTTCTGCAGGGCCCAGGTTCAGCCGTTCTGGTCGTTTGATCAAACCTAAAATGCGGGACTAGTGATGGACCTTACTGGGTGTTCTGGGGGGGCGTGTGTGGTGGACCACTAGGGGGCTCTACTCACACCCAGTGGACCGAAGGCATTACAGGATGTTTTATTGTGAAAGGTCCAGAGGACCGGATGTTGTATTGGTATATAAGGCGGTGTTGGGTGTTTTCCCGCCAGTTGAGTAGGAGTTGATTAAAAGTGAAGAACTACATCCCGTCTCCTGTGTCGTCTCTTCACCACCTCCTACAACAACACTTTTACAGAGGTTTGTCAGGGCACCACATAACAAAGTGTGAAACTGAGATCCTTCCAGTTTATGTTTTAACTTTTGATGTTCAGCCTGTAGCGTGTCAAACTCCTGACGCAGGTTGTCATATTCATTCTGAAGTTGACAGTGCCTCAGGTTCAGATCATCATATTCAGTCCTTGGGACTACATCTTCTTGTGCTGAAAGTTATGAAAAGAAACGGTAAGCAAATGCACTGAAAAGCAGGAAGCAACACTTTATGCTCTGTGACAGAGAATGTGCCTGTGCTGTGACTTGTGTCTTCTTTTTTAGCTGATTAATTGTGAACAATATTTAGCTGTACACATGATTGTGGGGTCAAAACTGCAAGCAAACCATTCTGGTTTGAATAAAATATGAGCAGAATGTTGGACGACACCTTAGTATTTCAGAAATATTAAATCCATCCATCCATCCATTTTCTTCCGCTTATCCGGGGTCGGGTCGCGGGGGTAGCAGCCTAAGTAAGGAGTTCCAGACTTCCCTCTCCCCAGCCACATGGAGCAGCTCCTCTGGGGGAATCCCAAGGCGTTCCCAGGCCAGCCGAGAAACATAGTCCCTCCAGCGTGTCCTGGGTCTTCCTCTGGGTCTCCTCCCGGTGGGACATGCCCGGAACACCTCACCAGGGGGGCGTCCAGGAGGCATCCTAACCAGATGCCCGAGCCACCTCAACTTAAATCTATCTATAATTAATTAATTAATCAAACAATCAATTTATTAAAAAGTTTGTTAGATAGGACATAATATATTTGTACCAGGGTCGTGTTCCATGTTGGATTCTTGTTGTACGCTCCAAATATTATTCTAACATCATCAACACCTGCCCTGGAAACTCTAAACAGCTCTTCTCCACAATAACTCGTCTGCTTAATCCCATTAAACAAACTCTTGAGGACTCTGCTCAAAAATGCGAGCTGTTTCTTTCATCTTTTAAAACCAAAATTGACACTATCAGATCTCAGCTCCACAACCTCCCTGTTCTCAGTGTGCCATCTACCCGTCTGCATTCTGGGACCCTTAACAGCTTTGACGAAGTTGTTCAGAGTGAGGTGGAGGCCATCATCAAGAAAATGAAGCCTTCATCCTGCGCCCTGGATCCTTTCCCCTCGTCTCTCATAAAATCCAATCACTCTGCAATAGGCCCACTTATCACTCAAATAATAAATCAGTCTCTTCAATCTGGTCATGTTCCACTGCCTCTAAAAACTGCCATCATTAGGCCTCTTCTGAAAAAATCTAATTTGGATCCCGACATTTTTTCTAATTACCGCCCAATTTCACACCTCCCTTTTCTGTCTAAAGTGCTGGAAAAAGCAGTTGCTGCTCAGCTGCAGGATCACTTACAACAACACTCCCTGTATGAGAAGTTCCAGTCTGGATTCAGGGCAGCTCACAGTACTGAGACTGCACTGCTGAGAGTTACTAATGATGTCCTCTTGGCTGCTGACACTGGCTCTCCCTCCATCCTTGTCCTCCTTGACCTCACTGCAGCCTTCGACACTGTGGACCATAGTATCCTCCTCCACCGTCTTCATGTGGAGGTCGGTCTCTGTGACACCGTCCTGGACTGGTTTAAATCTTTCCTCTCCAATAGGCTGGAATGTGTTAGTCTTGGCAACGCCACGTCCCAGACAGTCTCTGTCTCCTGTGGTGTCCCTCAGGGGTCGGTTCTGGGGCCCCTGTTGTTTTCCCTTTACATGCTGCCTTTAGGTCAAATTATTAATCAGTTCAACATTTCTTTTCACTGTTATGCCGACGATACACAGCTTTACATCAGGACTGGAGCATCCTCATCTTCCACCTTGTCATCTCCATCTTCACTCACTGCCCTCTCTGCCTGCCTGGAGGCAATTAGGGCATGGATGAATCAGAACTTTCTTCAATTAAACTGCTCCAAGACCGAGGCCATACTGATTGGCACCCCTCACCAGGTACAGACATCTACTATAACAACACTTTCCTTTTCTGGACAGGACATCCCCCTCTCCACCTCTGTTACTAATCTTGGAATAAAAATGGACTCCAATCTTACATTTGAAAATCACATTAAGCTTCTGTTTAAAACTTGCTTCTTCCATCTTCGAAACATCTCTAGACTTCGCCCATCCCTAACTTTTTCCGATGCTGAGAAGCTCGTCCATGCTTTTGTCTCCTCCAGGCTCGACTACTGCAACTCCCTGTTTATTGGAATCCCTGGCAAAAACCTTCAGAAACTTCAATATATTCAAAACAGTGCAGCAAGGATCTTGTTGAGAGTTCGTAAATTTGAACATATTACGCCCATTCTTCATAACCTTCATTGGCTTCCTGTCGCCTACAGAATTCAGTACAAAACTGCTCTCATTACACATCAATGCTTACATGGAGCTTCACCAGATTATCTGAAGGATATTCTTATTCCACACTCATCCACCCGGTCGCTGCGGTCACAGAACAGTAATCTCCTTCACATTCCGAGAACCAAATTAAGGACCATGGGAGACCGGGCTTTCAGTGTGGCTGCCCCCCGCCTGTGGAACTCTCTTCCTGACTGTCTGAGGGTCCCACAGTCTGTGGTTGACTTTAAGAGCGGCTTGAAGACCTTTCTTTTCAACCGAGCATACTCTGCCTCCTCATGATTCTACTTTTGATCTTAGTTGATACTGTTATTGATTTTACTTGTTTTATTACTTGTTTTATTGACATTTAATTTCTGTTGCACCTTGTAGCACTTTGAGATTTTCATTAATGAAAAGTGCGTTATAAATTGAATTCATTATTATTATTATTATTATTATTGTTGTTGATCTGAAGTGACACTGCCAGGGCTGGGTTGATGTGATGACTTGCGCACACCATCATCTCTCCTTTTTTTCCTCTGGTACCTAAAATAAAAATATGTGAATATGTAGCGAGACACATAGTAAATAAACATTTACACTGCATCTACTTTTACTACAGAGCTGTATTTCAAAGCCTGCACTACACCAAAGTATGCTAAAGACCATGACAACAGAACACACACACACACACAAAATAAATAGTAAAGACAGGCCAAGGCAAATTATCCATACCTTTCCATCTTCGCTCGTGATCCCTGACTTTTAGTGTACACAAACACAGAAGGTACAAAATCAGGACTTTGATAATC